>JAOUQT010326562.1:0-13739 GCA_025769995.1 Xyliphius kryptos
ACACACACACACACACACACACACACACACACACACACACACACACACAATGTTACAAAGCTCATACAATTCCCTTACAGTTTTATTTATAGGTTTGAGAAAGGGAATATAAACTTTTACATCACCTAATTCTTCACTTTTTTAATATCTAATGAAACAGATCAGCCCTCTAAATCTCTAACTCTAAATCAAATTCCCTTTAATATTAGCGAAGCACTAGTTTTGCTAAAATGCCAAGTTCTTCTGTTGTATAAATGATGGCATCCATTGGGTTATCAAGTGGGCACCTTCCTTCATGGGTTGTTTGCTGATTGACCCACGACACCTCCAGAGGGTTCAGCAGTGAATCCTAGCATCCCAGGTTCACTTACAAGATACCATCACTCATTTGATAGCCCAAATGGAATCCTTCCTTTTCGTCCATAACCACTGACTTCCATGTTGTGCGCCCTTGGAGAGGTCTTTAATTGCTTGCTGGTAGACCTTCAATCGCACTCCCATCTCTCTGAGTAAACTATATGTTGATGTGGCTACAAACCCTCTACAGCCTAATTTCACCGGGTGGACTTACACTTTCCAGCCTTGTTGTTCCACATCGGCTGCAAGTTTAGCATAATTTAGCTTTTTGCGCTCACGCTCATGGTCAACTGGGATGTGAAGTTTCTGGCCTACATCTGCCAATATCTTCAAGTCTCGAGTACCACCTAACTGCCCAGTATTTGCGCTCAACCTCTCGAACAAATGTTATTGCCTGCTAGCAATTCAGTGATAGTGGAAGGAAAAGGTAGCTCAGTGGTGAGGGCGTTGGACTATCAATCTAAGGATTGTGGGTTTAACTCCCAGGTCCACTGAAGTTACCAATGTGGGTCCTTGACCAAGACCCTTAACCCTCTTTGCTCCAGGGTGCTGTATCAACCCTGTGTTCTTGGGATACCTGTAAGTCGCTTTGGATAAAAGCGTCTGCTAAATTACTAAATGAAAATGTTAACACTTGTCCAACACAGCTGAAGACAATTCAACACCTGGTTGTGCCACCAGGTATAACAACCTTGAATAAGGCTGGTCTTGCAGCCCACGAAGAGGTGGTTCAGTGTTGCTAAGTTCTTTATACTAGTCTCTGAGACTATAACACAGTAAAATGCTCATTGTGCCTTTCTGTAGTAAATCAAGTAAATCCAGCTGTTAAACCGATCACTTAGTGGATCACTTAGTCAAGTTAGCATCTTAGCTAATACCCTCACTCCACTTATACACTTACATTCATGTATACAACTCATTCAACTTTATTTTCTCTCTTCCAGCTTGTCTTATCTTTCATTTATTTGGTCAGAGCGAGGAATGGGGGGGAAGAAAGAAGCAATTCAAAATGTGTTCAAGATTTTGTGCACAGAGGAAACTTCGGTGATGTGAATGTCGTTTGGTTTGTTGTTTTTAATATTTCTTCTATAACTTATTTCAATAAAATTCATTTTTCCAAAAAAACCCACCAGGAAACGACCAATTATACACAAGCTAATGGTTACATTTCTTTTTTTTTTTTGCAAAAAACATCATTCAAGTCGAGAAGAAGTTGCAAAATATAATCATAGGTTCACTTCTAGAAGATCTCTGCTCTTTACCTTTCTGTAGTTTATTGATAAGATGACAGAAAGGAAAGGCTTTACAAATTCTCAGGACGTAAATATTTCATCATTTTGAAATGAAGCCTTGCGATAGTACAGTTCCTCTACGAGTGTTTACATATAGTATTAAGGGACAGGGAGAAGGACATAAGCTAACTGAATAAGTTAAAGTCAAAGCATTAACAATTTCATTGTTGCACACAAAAAAAATTATGTTAGCAATCGTCAGCAAGCAGTCAACTGCACATTACGTAGCTTGATTAAGAGGCGTAGCTTAATTTAAGGTGAGTGAAGTGTCTTTGTTGCCCGGCGTGAAAAGCAAAAATGTCATGTTCTCTTTATTATCTATGGGTGTGTTTTGGGCCTTTTCAGTAAGCGAACCTGTGTTTTTAGTTGCCAGAATAGCATAATATGCCAGAAAGGTACCTGAAATCACCACATTTCGAGATGGCCACACCCATCAGTTTTGCTAATTAGGCAAAAAAATTGACTGTTGGCATTGTCATGAGTATCTTTTTGACGTAAACGGAAGAGTGAAGTGCATCATTTCCAACACGGAAGTAAAAACATCCTTCAGGAGAGCTGGGATTGGCCATTGACATGCAAGTTTACAGAGAACGAGGGAGAATCGCAGTCCACCCACCTCTCATGTGCAGTGTGATCCAAGTAAAGGAACCAGTGCCAAGAGGGAGAGACAGCTCTCTGGAGTGGAGCGAGAGGAGGAAGCCAAAGGGCAAAATGTTGAGAGCATAGAACACAGAGGCCTTTCACTCTATTCCTCTTTCTCCCTTCGCTCTAGCTCAATGACCAGCTGTTCTCTCCCAGGTCCGTTTGAACCTGTAGCTCAGGGCTTCCTCTAACATTTCAGAATTCCTGGTTATTTGGCCTGTAGGGCTCAGCTGTAATGTTGTACACTGGGTAAAAACCCAGAGCGTATTTCCCACCGCAGCATGTGGAAAAAGCATTTAGGGCATGTAGCTAAGTAATCGGCTGTGAAACCAATAGAAGGGAGTCTCTGGATTTTACTGTCTCTCTTATTGTGTCTTTCGTTTTTTGGTTCCCATCACTTCAGTTCGTTTGGTATTTGGCAGAATCTCACCATACCAGTGCATTAATCAACAAACCAGCTGCTTTGCTTTAAACATCCAAACTATAGCACAACCCAGTGACTCATCAGGATGTGAATATGTTCTTCATATAGCTGAATGCTGCATGAGTACAATCAGGAATCAATTTGTCTCCAGAGACAAGCGTGATGTGCTTCTCCATCAAGATCACCATCATGAGAGGACCACCACAGCAGCACCACCAGGACCGATAAGGATCATATGGGTGGTATTAGTATCTTAGTTAATCAGGTTAGGCAGCAACAGTATTTAACAATGTCCCAAATACACTATTAAACAACAAGTACAGCAGTCAGCAGTACCAGTCAAACATTTGAACACACCCCTTCTTGTTCCACTTTCTATTTCCCCCATTTCCCATATACAGTGATGGACCTTGAAGTTTTACAATTACAGACTGTAGTTCATCTGTAAAAAAAAAAACATTCTTGTTTTTGTTAATCCCCAGTTGGTTGGTTCAGGACCATGACAGAACAGGTATGATTTGGTAAAATTATGTAAAATGTTTATTGTCAGTTTTGCAGTAACACTCCTGTTTTATCCCACATTCCAAAAATATGCTAATGGGTAAATTGGAGACACAAAGTTGCTCAATGACTGTCATTTCACTCCTAAATAAATAGCTCAGTGTTTCTGGTGTTTGACTATCAATCTGAAGGTTAGGGCTTCAAATTCCATGCCCACTGAAGTTATCAATGTGGGTCTTTTAAGACCCTTAACCTTCTTTGTTTCAGGTGTGGCCAAGCCTGTGTTCTGACCCCAACCATCAAGTTGGGATATGTGTAAGTTGCTTTGGATAAAAGTGTCTGCTAAATAACCAAATGTAAATGTAAAAATCATCAGCTTGTCTCCTTCTCTCATCTCAAGTTCCAGGTCCACTAAGTTACCAATGTGGGTACTTGAGCAAGACCTTTAACCTTCATTACCCGGGAATGTGGGGTCAGCCATGGGTTCTAACCTCCCCCATCAATTGAAGATATTTTGGAATAAAGCACCTGCTAAAAGACCTCATTTAAATGTAGAAATAACCATTAAAAGGACCCGAACCCAAGTTACAGACCTATGGTTCCGTAACTTCATCTTCATGTTCTCAACTTGGTTTCATAACTCACCAGAAATAATACAAACTCCGACAGAATCTTATTAGACATTAAACAAATAAACTTTATCTTGGAAACAAAAAAGATACTATTTCTTCTTAGTTAGCAGTCTGTTTGACGAACACAGCACCTCGGCTGACGCTAACAACCATATTAGCCTTGAACACACACATGCAAATGCTTATGTCAACAGTCGCACATGCCTCTCTCTTCCACAAGCTTTGCCTCTGTGCTGTATCGATAATGGGTATTACACATCTCTTAATGAACAATATCCATTCAGATGAATTTCCCTGCACTGCTTCGATCAATCAGAAGATACGACGTGGTCGCTTACCGTGGTCCCTGACCGTGGTCCCTGACCGTGGTCCCTGACCGTGGTCCCTGACCGTGGTCCCTGATGGCGCATACCACCTTCGTAATTCAGCACTTTTAACATCTTCCTCCTTCAGTTACCTTTCTGTGATTACTACCTCGTATGTCATTTCCATATTCCAATTAATATTCAAATTGTATATAGCATTTTGCATGCAAATGGGTAATATATTCAGGATTAGGTATATTGCGGTTTAAATCTATCGCTCCCTCTCCTGCGCTACCTTAGTCCTCAGTTAATAAGCCGAGCTCTCCCAGCGAGCTCTGCTTTACTTATTAGAACACGGTGTGCACAAGGCAACATGTCGCACCTCCTCAATATTATTCCTCAAAATTAATGTCGAGGCGAAAACACAAGGCCCAGTTAATTTGCCCTTACACACACACACACACACACTGGAGTAGTGCTGGCAAACAGGCCTCCTGACTCGCTCGGAGCCAGTCGAGTGTTTCAAATCTAATTTGAATATATGAATGTTTGCTTTGTCTGTTTTGTTAAAGCGCTGCTCTGTTGGAACAAATTGCGAGAGCAGGTTTCCAGGACTGGTCCGGAGCGTTTTGATCCACAGGATCACCTGTGTGAGGCATTCGAAGAGTTAAAGGGCATTCGAAGGGTTAAATCTCCATTTTTGGGAAATTAGCTGCGCGGCTTCGGGACAATATATACATTCTAAATCGTCCAGTTGGAATGTCTCTAATGAAACTACCTCACATAGCCATTAAGCCTGTACTGGAACCTGAAGCAAGTTAGTACAGGGTGGTACAAGGTTGCACGCCCAGCACCAGTTTAGTTCTGTTTATCATAATGAACAGTTTATTACAGAACAGTTTGGTGATGGCCCTTACATTTACATTTAGTTATTTAACAAACGCATTTATCCAAAGCAACTTACAGGTATCCCAACTTGGTTGGGGTCAGAACACAGGGTTGAAACAGGACCCTGGAGCAATAAGGGTTAAGGATCTTGTTTAAGGACCCACATTGATAACTTCAGTGGACCTGGGATTGGAACCCCCAACCCTTAGATTGATAGTCCAACACCCTACCCACTAAGCTACCTCTCCCAGTTCTATCCTAATGATCCATATGGTTGGAAACAACTTGATTGGTGCAAAAAGAGCCCTGACCCAACCTTAATGACCTTTGGGATATAGAACCAGGTCCTCTCCTCCAACATTAGTATCTGACCTACATGTCCAACATGCCCCTTCTTGCTCCATTGTTTGTTTCCTAGACTAACCATATAGGTGGTCTTTGTAGATTTACAAATACAGACCTGATTTCTTTTTTCTTAGTCCCCTGATGGTTTGAGGGGCCACAATGGTGGAGTGGTTAGCACGTTCGCCTCTCAGCACTAAGGATCCAGTTTTGAATCTGGGTGGAGTGTCCATGTTCTCTCTGTGTGGTTTTTCTTTGAGTTCTCTGGTTTCCTCCCACAGTCCAAAAACATGGATTCAAGGTAAATTGACTGCTCTCAATAGTTTTAATGGTTTAATGCAGCAGTGCTGCTGTGGTTTCATTTAAACCCCTCACTGACACTACTGGGATAGGAATAATGCACCAACCAGATAATACCTGCTCTGTGGAGATACTATTGACCATTGGAGAACAGAGTAAAGGGGATATACACTGTATGTACTGTAGTCAACAAACAGATGGACTACAGAATGTAATTGTAGAACTAAAAAGTACATCTTTATGGTAAATGGAGTAAAAAAGAGGTGTACGTGTCATAGCTTGATGTATCACACGACAGTGTCATTGTTTAATTAAAAGGTTTCTCACCTGGGATCCTATGTGCAGGACAAATCCCATTAGGGTCTGAACTTCATGTTTGGCGTATTTACATTACAGTTCCCAACAGAGGCGGCAGGGACGTTAATTTGAAGATGCAGACAACAGTAACTGTGCATAGTATGAAGCTGAGCCAGCGCTGGTAATGGATAGGTTTATTTTAGAGCCAACCATCTGCTATCAATCTCTAAGAGGTATGGGAAACCCATCTCTGCCTCTTTCTGCTTTCTCTCGATCTCCTTCGCTCTCGCTCTTTCTCCCTCTCTCAGCACCCTCGGGAGAATAAAACATCAACCTCTCTGCAGCTCCACTAACAATAATAAAAATGCCTGGGCCTAAAGGTGACATTCCCAATTTACGATTATTTGTGTCTATAAAGTGTATTCTTTGGCTCTCGACTCATTCGCACTGTCTGCCCTGCGAAAACAATACATTAAGAATGTCCCAAGCAAATGGAAATTCTATCCCCTTTATTAAAGCGAGCTGCCACTACCTGTGTCTTTCATTCAGCTGCCCTGACCTCGGAGGAGACATTCATCCTCCTCTGTCACTTTGCTTCTTGCTTAATTCACACCTCACTTTTCGCTCTCTCCCTCAAAAGGAGACCGTTTTCAGGTAAAGAGACCGGGAAATATAAGATAGACTGCGTAGGGAACCGGTGATAACTGTTTTCCACTGGCCCAGTTTTAAAACCCATTTTTGTCCCTGGAACGTGCAAGCTTCATTATTTTTCTAAATGAAGTAGTCATATTTCCACGCGTCTGCGAGCCAAAGAATTGCTTAATCAGCTTTGAGAGTTACTTAACGCATAGCCCAAAACTATTACCCATACAGAGGTACAAGTGGGACCTCTGGATTTGGGCATTCCATATGGAATCTAATAACCTTGATACCCACACAACATTCAGCACTCTACTTTGTACTTACAGGCCATCTGCTTGTTCCTGCCTCTGTAAGCGCAACCTACCATATAGATGGAATTTGTAGTTCAGTAATTACAGCCTGTAGTCCATTTGTGTGTCTACATACTTTGTTAGTCCTTAGGATGCCCCAAGAGGAGGTATTGGGGTGATTCACAGTACTGCACTGACACTGACGTGATGGTGTGTTAGTGTGCAGTAAGGATAAGACGATAAATCATTTTTGCAATTAATCGTGATTATAAATGTTACAATTAATTTTATCATGAGAGTAATTCAACATCATGACAATGTATTATGCCAATAAGCCAAAACTTTAGAACACATGGCACAACTCACAGTAAACAATTTAATATTTTGTGTTAATTAAAACGAAAACCCTGCATTTTCTTTATTTTAATTATTGCATGAGCTGCATTCAAAGTAGGGGGCAGTCGTAGACTTGTCGTTAAGAACCTATGCTTGCAACCTGCAAGTCGCCGGTTTGATTCCCAGTCCCACCATGTTCTTTGGTAAATACTATGAGTGGATTGGATACAGCAGTGCTCCTGGAGTTTTTAAATCCTGAGTCATTTAAACTGGTGGCATTAAAACATAAGGTCTGAGTCAGCTTAGGGCAGATTTAAATCATTTTAGCATAGTGTCTATGGCAAGGTGTGGCTGGGTGGAGTTTGGGAATGGGAGGCAGCAAATCGGATAAGGTGAGGAGAGGCACCTGCAACTGTTCGGAGGAATTGATAGTCTCTTCATTTTGTGTACAGGGAGAGGCAAGGGCAAGGGAGTGTGAGCGGCTGGGCATGAGCAGGGGGGATGTGACTAAGCTGTGCCTGTGTTCATGTATTAAGATCAAGTGTAAATTATTGAAACCTGCAAGTAGATGCTTTTGGAACCATCTTCGTCCAACAGTATCCACTGTAAGTACTATTTAAAATGGCTCATAAAAATGTCCTTCCTAAAATCAACTTTTAAAAAACTAAAGCCTAAAACATATAGACCCCTATTTTAGTGATTTTCACCAAGCCGTCAACCATGCAGCTTAATTTAAGGCGTGTCAGTATGTCTTTGCTATTGTAATGATGGGAAAACGTTGGTTTTGTACAAGGCAAAGTGAGGAAAAAGCAAAGGTACTGATTCTCCTAGTTACTTATGAGTGCATTTTGGGCGAAAATAAACCAATCAGCGCATCACTTGTTGTTTCCTTTAGGATTCAGGTGCAGTCTGACTTTGGCGGATTGCTATTTCTATTTCAGCGGTTCAGCTACCTGAACCCAATGTGCTGGTCCATGAGTTTGTCCGTTTTACGGTAAATGGAGAACACACAGTATTTGTATTTTCATTTTGTCATCCACTTGATGATTTAATCCAAAGCGGCTTGAAAATATCCCAACTTAATTCAAACGCAGGTTTGATGCAGCTCCTCTAAAGCAATAATGGTTAAGGGTCTTGCTCAAAGACCCACCTTGGTAATTTCAGTGGACCTGGGATTTGAACCCACAACCTTCAAATTAATAGGGACATGGTAGCTCAGCGGTTATGGTGTTGGACTGTAAATCTGAAGGTTGTGGGTTCAAATCCCAGGGCCACTGCTATTACCAATGTGGGTCCTTGAGCAAGGCCCTTAACCCTCGTTGTTCCAGGGTGATGTATCAACCCTGTGTTCTATCCCCAGCCATTAAGTTGGGATACCTGTAACTTGCTTTGGATAAAAGCGTTTGCAAAATGACCAAATATTAATAGTCCAACACACTAACCACTAAGCTACCACTCGCTCATGTATGGGGGGTGTAGACTATGTATCTGCATTCTCTGTACAAATGCAGTGATATTTAATGGCATACAGTTCTATTCAGCGTTCAGTGGCGTTGGGCACGCTCCTGGGTTGATTCAATACAGGGATAGCGTCTGATGAACGTCTGATTATTGACGACTGTGTAGGTTGTTTTTAGTCTGAAGTGCACCTATATATTCTGTCGCCAAGATAGCAATACACAAGAAATGTACCTGAACACACCTCATTTCGAGACGGCCACGCCCATCGGGGTTGATATATTCACAAGCAGCTATTAAAACGTAGCAGGTGAAAACATACTATTGCTCAGGGTCTAAGATAGAACCCAAGGTCATGATTAAATTCACTTAAGATGAAGAGCTAAAATGAGACAAAAACTCTGACAAACAATGGAACATAGAAGTGGATTTTCTTACCAACATCAAACTTTCGGTTTTCTTTTCTAAGAACAATCTGCAGCAGAAAATTCACCAAGAAGTCGGTTTTCAGAACTCAAGCAACAAAGATAATGGGGAAAAAATAAAGAAGGAGGTTTGGCTTAGGCATTATGTACACTGCCTTAATTCAGTAAAGCTGTGGCCTGCCTGAGCATTGAATCCAGTGGTGTACACAAGCTCTGGCAACGGAACGGCCTGGCTAATGATGGAGTGGTGGGGAAAGCCTGTGTGATGTGGGAAAAGACCTGGTATGATCATGACAGTATGCCCAGTTTTTCTTTCTCAATTTACTCCCTAAATGGAATGTGGGAACCCAGCACTGCTCTAATTTACACCAAATGTGACTGGGGAAACTGAGGACACTCCATGGACGTGGGGGCGGCCGGAGCGAGACCTTGTTAATTGAGCGGCACCGCCCTTTTGATATGAAGCGGCTCTGCGATGCCGAGCTAATGGGATTGAGAACTGAAAATACAATGCACACACTTTTTCTTTTAGAACAACTGTGAGTTTTTTTGCCGAGACGTTAATATCTGAGGTTTCTTTTCGTTTGTGCTCGATCTATAGGGATAAAGTAACTAGCCAAGTTTAAAGGCGTATATAGACTTTGGTTTAGTGTAGTGCAGCGACTTGTTTTTATTGAAACACATCCAAGCAGATTTGTATTTAAGCTTTCAATTATATGGCAAAAGTTGAGGTAACGATATGGTGATTAAATTGAAGGTTCACCTACAAAAGCTTCTACTCTTATACCCTGGATGTTTTTGGGAAATTTTGTGCCAATTGTATGAATTTCAGAAGGCCAGGTGGGTGTAACAGTTTGTGAGGACCAGGTAGGGGATATTAATATTTCCTAGTAGAAATAATTTGGAATTTTAAACTCAGTCAATCTTTTACACAAGAGGCCTGGTTCTGCAAGAACATAAATGACATAAACAAACCACTGACCAAAATTATAGGTCACAGTGGGTTTGCATGTTCTCCCCATATCATTGATGCTCTGAAATCCTGGTAAATTGAGTAGTGCACCTAGGTGTGGTTGGAATTGTCTGGGTTTGGGTCACCTCCGTGTGGGGTTTGTATGTTCTTTCCATGTCAGCGAGGCATGAATATCTTGGTGAATTGGATAGTGCACCTAGGGGTGGATGTGTATGTCTGTGTGGCTGTGATGGATTGCCAACCTGGTTTTGGTCAGGATGGTGGTGCACTGGTAATTGCTTCTGTGTGACCGTAGTAAGGTCCTGGTTTTGATTCTGGATTCCTGTGTGGCGTCTGCATGGCCTCCCTGTGCTGCCTAGGTTTTTTCGTACCACATTCCATGCTGGTGACTGCACTACGGTAGAGATACAGAGCAGCCTATCTACCCTGAACCCAAAATTTTGGACCTGCGTAAGAAACTCGGAGAACCCTGAGAAAATCCACGTGAACACAAAGAGAACATGGAACCTCCACCTAGATTGGGATTCAAATATGGATGCCCAGTGGTCAGACTGAGACATGCTAACCACTACCTCACTGTGCCACCCTGGATCTAATATTAAAAAGAAAATGTATTGCTGTAACATGTTAGTTCTTGAAAATAAATCACAATGAATATAATGGATTTAAGGCGAGTGGCTGTATGTGTATGTGTGTGTGTGTGTGTGTGTGTGTGTGTGTGTGTGTGTGTGTGTGTGTGTGTGTGTGTGTGTGTGTGTGTGTGTGTGCGTGTGTGTCTCAGTATTATCCTGTTATTCTGATTAGGCTACGTGCCTCAGTCCATTTGCTCTGTGACAGACTGACAGCATTGATCTGATGCCTCAAGCCGAGTCAATGTGGCAAACTGCGCTTCATCACGCTGCAAAGTTCTATCTCATCAAACTATTTATACACGGCTAAGACAAAGCGTGTCAGGCGGCGGGTCGCTTTTTCCCGAGCTGTCGAAGTGCCGCAACCCGGAAGGGCCCCGAGATTTCCAGATTGATGACTGTTCCGATCGGCGTGACCAATCAAATGTGCCAGCTCTTCCGGCCTGTGTGTAGCTGGCAGTGAGATGAGACCCTGCGCAAAGAGGCGGCTGGGGGACTTTATTTTGACAGCCTCACATTGGGCGACGCGGCGGGGACGAGGACGGCCATTTACAAGAACAACAAACTCCAAGAGGGGATAAAGAAATGTGACTTGCCACCCCCTTCCCCTCCCCCTCACACACACGCCGACATTTCCCAGGCCTGGGTAAACATTTTTTAAGCGATATCAGTGTGGGAGGTATAATGGTAAAGGAGCGAAAGCGACACGACGGCCGCTTTTGATACTTGTTCAGCGTGACGTGGAGACTGTGCGGAGTTGAAATCGATGCTGTATTCACTCCGTGTGTCAGGAAGATTTAACGAGGCTATTTTAGGCTAGCAGAGTTAGCTTTAGGGCAGGAGCCTGTTATAGAGATGGTGGATATTAGATGGGGATCTGTTCAGTCCATTGTGAGGTGTTACTTTCATAGCTGAGGACGGATTTCATGTCCATAAAGTCCAACGACTGACCTGTGGCTGCCGAGCACAACCTGCTGTTATCGGTTAGCATGTTAGCACAACAGGAAGCACTGGAACTGCAGAGCCTCAGAATCAGGAGTTTGCTGTGGAATTTGGGAAGTTCAAGTCCAAATGGGTTTTCTTAAGGTTTTCTGGCTTCCTGCGATAAACTGCTCAGGATGTTTCTGGAAAGTAAGCATTCAATCGGTTTAAGGGTTTGCAGGACAAACGTTTTGGAACACTTTATCTTTGTACCATTCTATTTTAAATCTAAGAGTCTTGGAGATTATGAAGCCTGAATGAATTATTGCCTAATCAAGAGGAGTATCTGTAAGGTTGCACACCGATGACTGGAGGTCCAGGATTACGATCCCCATTGTAGTTTAATATAGACACATCCAGGGGAGTTCAGGTTTCAGGTACCAATCCAGCTTCTCCACATGAACTTATCCAACCAGGTCTTTTTGGAAGTCATTTGCACCTCTCACTTACCCCCAGCACTTACTTTAACAAAACTATTATTTATAGTTTCGTAAGTGTGCGCAACACCGTAGCTAAGTGGAGTTTTTATGTTTCCCCATGTCCTTGTGGGTTTCTTCTAGGTTTTCTCCTACAGTCCAATAACTTGGATTTAAGATAATTTGGCTGATCTTAATTTCTCCTACATAGTGTTTGTATCTGTGTGAGTGAGTGTCAGCTCGGCAATGGATTGATGCCCTGACCTGGATGTATTAGCCCATCGCCCAAAATTTTTTCCGATGAATGGGCATGAGGAACCCAACCGCAATTTTTGTCTGTACTACAGGATTAAGCTAAAGATAATGAGATAAGTCTAGTAGGTGGTTCTGGATGCAGCCCAGGTATCTCACCATCGTGGAATTAATTAGAATCTCCAGAACCTAAGATTTTATAATCTGTAAAATACAAATAATTTTAAAACCCATCCTCTCAGCTTCTACAATATGAAGTGGGGTCATGACTTCCTCATCTCTGTTTTAGAAGTTTTTCAAACCATCACAGTAGAAAAAGAACCCAACGTTTCCGGCGTCACATCGGACAAAAGATTTATCAAACCATTACTTGTGAAAAAGTGAAGAACGGAGCGGTTCACAGCGGGATTTCCCTCATGGCCCGAATCCGGCGCATCTCCACTCCCAGTGAGACGCTTCCTCTCTTCACTCCACACAGAAGACATCCGGAAGAACTGGGGAGGCACTTTAGACTCATGGAGATGGATGCTTGTGATCAGGAATGTCTTCCTCTCATAACTCGTCATAACCCCATAACTGCTCCAACTGAGGGACCCCACAGACTTTGAGAATGGCAACGGGTCGAGTCTCAGCCAAACGCCACTTTCTGCACTGCTCATATTCAAATGGATATTTAAATGAGGCTTGGTTTGAAATTTTGTTGTTTGGTCTTTAGAATGTTTTTACTTAGATTCATTAAGAAAACACACTTCCTTTCCTCGTCTTTCTTCTTCATTATTCATTGGGTGGAAGGTGAGAGGACTTAGAGTAACCACAGTACCAGTCAAAAGTTTGGTCCCTACCATTGTGTATTTTCTCCCCTTATCTCATAGATGGACTTTGTAGTTGGTAGAACAAAAATATTCTAATTCAACCAAAAGGTGTTTAATGTTGGTCCTGTGTGGGTCAGTAAGCAAGTTGTTTCACCCCAATCTCAACCATCTATGCCTTTATGGTCCTTGCACTGAGTAAATGACTAATTACTTAATTTACTAGGATTGTGGGTCACTGGGGAGGCACGGTGGCTTAGTGGCTAGCACAGTCACCTCTCAGTGCTGGCGATTCCTGATTCCCATGTTCTTGCTGTGTCCACGTCAGTTCCTTCCAGGTTCACATTTGCCCTTTCACTGCTAGAGATCCAGGTTCGAATCCCAATCTGGAAGTTTTTCCACGTGTCTGTATGGGTTTCCTGAAGTTTTTTTGGTTTTCCTCCGACAGTCCAAAAACATGAATTCAAGGTAAATTGGCTGCTTTTACATGCCCCTTTATAGTGTGTGTGTGTGTGTGTGTGTATTTGTGTGTGTGTGTGTGTCTGAAA
>JAOUQT010326573.1:0-13739 GCA_025769995.1 Xyliphius kryptos
GACAACCCAGCGCACTTGCTAAAAATTAACACTAAATATTAAATATTTTTTGTGTAAAAAAAAACGTGTATCGTGAAGTGTATATATATATATATATATATATCCATGCAAAAATAAACCCTTTTTTTTCTTGTAAGGACAAAGAAAACAGACGTTTGCTGCAAGCGTAACTTTACTTTTGTTCCCTGCAAGTTGCATCACTTGGTATAAAGTTCCATCCACCGGCATAATACAGATTTTTCTTATGAATATCGTGATGATTTTAAGATGCACATGCAATTAGTTTGTAGCTAATCACTGTCAGGGATTTACCTGTTAAATCATTAAAGGGTCAAGTCAAGTCATTAAAGGGTTATGTAGTTGGGTACCATACTATAAACCTGAAATCAAAACATTCTTTTAATACTACTGTGGTAATTGGTTTGTTAAAAGTTTTTTTTGATCATTTCTTTATGTGTGAACTGACCAGGGGTTACATTTCTCCACCATCTCTCTTTCTCTTGTGTCACTGCCACATCCTCCACCGTTGGCGATAAGCAAGTGAGCAGTCTTTGTTTGGCAGCTTTACACCGCTCTGGGTGCCAGTCTCCCATGCTCTAATAACTCTGCTCTTTGTACTCTTCTGCTTAAGCCCTTTGTTAAAGATAAGATTGACAGAATCGGCCTACATTCATTGCATGAGTGTTCATATAAAGAAGGTGCAGTTACTAGTGTGTCTACAGGAGGCACCTTCTATGTTGTTTTCATATTTACACTGACATTCTGGTTTGAGATGGAATATTATTTGATCCGCATACTTTAGGTACACTCATTGTAAATTCGATCAGTCCTACTTACTATTAGACATGAGATTACAGAGTTTGAAGGTTTGATTGTTATCTAAGAAATAATCCAAATTAGGATTATATGATTATTACAATTGTTATGCAGTAATTAACTTTCCCAGAAATCACAAAAACAATGCTCAGTTTCTTATGTTTGCTTTTTGATTTAATATAAACTTTTGCTGATATTATGTCTCTTAGAGTACCTATCGGCATACAGATTTTTCTTATGAATGTCACCATGACGATGTTGAGGTGCTCTTACGATAAATTGTGTAAGATTTCATTATATTAATTGCAAAAACAATTAATTGACTCTGGTCAGCGATGGATTGGCACCCTGTTCTGGGTGTATCTGCCCAGCGCCCGAGATGTTCTCCCCTGAATGGGCATGGGGAACCCCCCCCATAAAGGAATAAGCGGAAGATAATGAATGAATGAATTAATTAATTAGTGAATTGACTCACTCCCACTTACCATATAGATGCAGTTTGTAGTTATTTAATTACAAAATATTTTACATTTGTTTCTTTGCAGACTTTATTATTCCCTTTAATGTGTTCCTTACTGATCAGGATCAGACCACAGAGTGGGTATTATTTGGGTGGTGGATGATTCTTAACAGCGCAGTGACTCTGATGTGGTGCTGGTTGCTAGATGCTTTGATTTGAGGGCATGGGGTGTTGGGCTGTTAATCTGAAAGTTGTGGGTTGTCAATCCAAAATCCCATGTCCACTAAAGTTACCAAAGTTGGGCCCTTGAGCAAGGCCCTTAACCTTCATTGCTCCAGGGATTTTGTATCAATGTTCTGAAGTTTAGATTTGAATTAAAGCGTCTTATAAATCACCAAATGCAATCTAATGTACAGTATCGCTTATTATGCAGTTCGTTTTTAAAGTAGTTTCAAGCTGTTAAATAAGATTTCAGAACCTCTCTATATTAGGACCCCAAACTTTTTATCTGACCATGCCACTTGCTGTGCTTGGACGGGAGATGCACCACTACTCCTTTGTCCATCCGGTCAGGGAGCCGTAAAGACATGCTAATAAAATTGCAGGCCAGAAGAGGTCAACAGCTTGTGATAGAAGCCAAAGTCTATCCATTATCCCTCCCCATTGGTGTGAGTGATGCAGCTCCCGCTCCACAGGCGATGCTCTAACATGGACTAGGAGGACAAGGTTATATTATTTGTATGGGTCACATGTTAATCTTATCACATGTTATCATCTGATGCTATGTGCAGTATGTTTAAAGTTAATTATCTTCTTAAGAAGGTCGTGGTGGAGTTACCCATGCCCATCCAGTAGAGATCCCGTAGGAAACCCACAGGCACATGGGGAGAACTTGGAAACTCCACCCAGTTTGGGATTTTCAACCTGCAATCCCCAGCGCTGAAAAGGGAACATGCTAACCACGGTGTTGCCCTTTTTAAATAAAAATATATTTATTTAATCAACTTATACTTGTCTTTTGTGTATGGGGCCAGCATTCTCACATATCTCTCCTCCATGTTGGTTGTGTTCTGTGATTTGAGGATGACCAACACAAACTGTGCTACCAATAAGGCACTATCTAATTTTCCTTCCACTAGTTGAAACACAGTTAAAAACCCCAGCATTACAACTGTGTTTAATTCACTAATACCACTGCAACTCACACTAAAACCCCAGATGTTATATGGTAAGTAAAACTAATAAAATGAAGAATGTAAGTGTAAAAGCAGTGAGGTGTACTCATGTGGTTGGTGAGTTCATCTCCAAGTCATTGTTGGAGAATGTTACTGTCTGAAATTCGGTGTCTTTTGTCATTTTCTGTCCAATTATCCTTCGTTTTGCTTAATTTGATTCTTTATTTCCAGTTTGAGACATGACTTTGAGACATGTTTTTCTTTGGAATTGACACTGATATTTGTCATCAATTAAATTTAGCAGCCAACAGAGGACATTTTAAACTACAGAAACCTGTGCGCCTCTAGTAGATTACTTACTTTAGTTTCAGTTTTCATTTTTTCCCCCATGTCTCAGGGCATTTATTCTCATAATTGCATCACATCCTTGAGGTACCATCAAATTAAAAAAAATGTGATATCAGAAGTAATGTGTTTTGAGTCGATGTTGTGGCTGTTATTAGATTTTGGAAGCTTGTTTTTTTTAGTTATGCAATGGGCTAGTGAGCTACTCAGCGTTTCTAAATGTTGACTATGACCCTGACTGCAAAATGCACAAAATATATCTCCAGAATAATAAGATGGAGGTGGGCAAACACAAATACAGTTTGGACTATAATAACTATTTATTTTAAATATATAATGACCAAAAGTGCTACTAAAATAATACCATCTGATAGGAATTTAAACATTATTTAATAAATATTTAAAGTAGTCAGAGTGCTCCATGCTCTTAAAGGGAATGGCAAGTGACGCACAAAACACACCCATCAATCACATCATCACAGTAGCAAAGACCCACTGAAAGGCCACGGAGTCTCTTCTTTGTGGTATATAAACTTCCACAGGGTCCCGAAAATTAGGTTACATTTTGTGGTAATAAAAACCACAGAATATATTCACACACAAAGCCTATCAACTAATACAAATTTTGTACATAGGTTGTATGCTAATGTTTCTGCCCTCTTTGCAGCTAAGCTCAGGACTAAGGAATGTGTGTGAGAGTTGTGGAGTCAGCATTGGGGTGGGGGCACGTCTACAGTTGAATTGACTGTAAACAAAGCCATTGTTTTCAGCTCTGTGTTAGAAAAAGACACAACTTTGTTTCACTCTCTCTCTTTTGGAGCTTGACGCAGCTCAACTTGTTCACTTCTTTCCTCTTTGTGTGTTAAGGATATTTTGTTGTGCCGGTTTATTTAGATCAAGAGGATGTGCAGTCTGCTGGGGATTTAACAGGAAAAACGCTCTGACCGAAGATAATTGAAGTTGATGCGCTTGTGACTACAGGCCTCCCAGTGTGAGATGAACTCACATAGCCTTCATCCCGAATCTGAAGTTTCTGAAGTTCTATGGAGAAGTCTGAAATTTCCTGTTTTTCTGTTCGGATGCTTTGAAATCGTTACAGAAAAGAGTAAACTAATTGAGTACAATTTTAGTTTGCTTCCATGCAGAGAAACGTTGTTTTGAAGAGCCTGCTTTGACAATTGTGACAGTTTTTCAGTATAGGCGTTGATGAGAATGTTACATTATACCTTATTTGAAAAGTACACTACGGATTAAATAGAAATGTTTTTTCATATTTAGAACATACAATAATTATGTCTTTAAACGAACTACTACACCACAAACACCATCATTACTGACACCACTTATGCTAATTAAAACACAGAAGCATTGAGACACATTTAATCACTGAATTCAGTTGAAATAAACTGTAACAGTTACAAAGAGGAGGTCATGGTACTGGTAGTATTAGCAACATTAGAACTGGTATATTTGGTAGTACTTGTAGTTTTTGCAACATTAGCATTGATATACGTGGTAATACTAATAGTATCAACGGCATTAATATTTGTTGGATTGTTCGTATTATCAGCATTAACATTAATGGACAGACTACAGTTGCAGTACTGTTAATATCATCAGGGTTAGTACTAGTAGTGGTAATATAGTGGTCTTTCATCAATGATAAGACAGAAACAAAAAGTATTTAGTGCCATATTTATACTATATATGAAATATTAATCAAATTTTGCCTTTCAGATTTTATTAAAAAGATGTACAGCTAAAGCAGGCTGTTCAGTTTTGAGTAGTAAACAACACATGGAAACAAACACAGGGACCAGTGAGAAGGAACAACAATTGTTGAAAAATAGAAAGCTCTTTTATCCTGTCTCATCCCCTGGGCTCGGAGCAGCACTCCAGGCTGCGGTCTTTGTGTGTAAGAGTTAGACACACCAAGACCAAGACAGATTTGTTAACAACGTGATCTCTCAGAATTCAAAAGCTCAGTGGTTTACAGGTGTTTTTCTCTTTTATTATTGATGGTGGATTAAAAAAAGACAGAAGGGTGACAAGGGTCTGCCTTCCGGTCCCCTTTGTGTATTGCGAATTGTGTGGTTGACATTAACATCTTATTTCATCATCCCTGCCACCGCGTGTTATTCTCTGCTTGGCAGCGGAACGACGCCTCCGAGATGAGAGAGCACTGTCTGTCCTTACATATTGTGCTGCCATAGATGCTTTCCTTAACCTTAATCTGATGAAGAGGAGGAGGGAGATTTACTCTTTCTCGCTCTTATTCTTATTCTACTGTGTTCTGCTCCAGCAATTTGAAAGGCAGATTTAGCCTTGCTAAGAAAGTGCAGAGCGTGTTGGCAATATGTGTGTGTGTGGGGGTCCTCAGTGATTGGACTGTGGCGGACCAAGCACAGCCAGTCAGGGTAGTCCTGCTGCCTGTAGTGACAGGCAGATTTCTCATCAGCATTTGCACATTTCTCTTATTGCTGTCAAGCCACCTTTCTGAAACATTAGTCTTAACTTGCTCACAAATTATAGATTCAAATGTTAATGATTGTTGGGTGTTGACTTTGTTAAATGTAGAAAATGTTGACGGTGTTTTTATGAATTGAATATGCTTAACATTACAATAGTTTATTTGGATTCTGGAGCTTCTCTATACTGGGCAGCAGTGGTGTAGTGGTTAGCACGCCTGCCTCTCAGCGCTTAGGATCCGGGTTTGAATCCCGATCTGGGTGGAGTTTCCATGTTCTCTTATTTTCTCCAGGTTCTCCAGTTTTCTCCCACAGTTCAAAAAAGGATTCAAGGTTAACTGGCTACTCTAGGTTGCCCTTATATAATGTGTGCGTCTGTGTGAATATGTGCCCAGTGATTTATTGGCACCCTGTCCCGGGCGCCCAAGACGTGCATGGGGTACCTCCTCACGACCCTAGTAGATGATTAAGCAAACGATTATGAGAGATGAGCGTCTCTATACATTATACATTATAGAAGTACTCTCAGTAAACTAACTGGCCTCGACAATCATCAAAATACTGCAAAGTACATTATTGCATTATGGCTTAAATAAACGGTAAATAAAAAAACACAATATAGCCAAAAGCTTTGAAGTAAATTTCACTTTATACTGTGTGAAAAAAATAAGCCCCAGATCCAATAAACAGTTTTGTTTTAGCATTATAAACCACCCACAGATCATCATAAGGAAGTAAAAAACACATCTCTTTTCTAGTTCATCTTTAAGTTGTTGAAATGGGTTAAGATCAGGCCAATGCAGGCCAATTAAGTTCTCTTACACCAAACAACCAAGCAGTCAGTGCAGTGGTAGGCTTGCCAGTTTGATAAAACCGTGACGTAATGCCAAAGGCTCCGAACACCGATTGTTGGAACACAAAAGGGCCTTTCCCAAATTATTCGGCTGGACAAATGGCACAGCCAATCTGGTTCAAGGACTGTAACTACCTGTTTTTAAAACACATTATAATGTTTTAAAATGGGTAGTTTCAGATTAGCTGAGAAGTTTGTCCAGGCTTAATATTGGTATTAATGCATAATATACAATTCATTAATTTAAATCATAAAGTACACAGTAATATAAACAGCGTGCCGATTACCGAATTGAGTTTTGTTTGAGAAACTGGAAACCTGTTACTCAGTGATCAGGGTTCACATTTAAAACTGATCTACATTACATTGTGAACGAGCAGTTTATTAACGACTTTGTTAATTATTGCATGATAATTGTGTACTCAAATTATAAAGCGGGTACCAGTCCTTAAATCGGATTGGCAGTGTCGTTGTCCAGTCGTGGCATCATTGACAATAATACACACCTCTGACCACTTTAACCTGCGTAATATACAATTAGCAATAATATAATATACATTCCCCAATATTTTTATATAAACTGCTTTCTGTAATTTGTATTTGGTTGTTCGAGAAACCCGAAACCTGTTATTTAGTGATCAGCATCTACTTTAAAAACCAAACTAGATCACTTTGCAGAACTACAGTTTATTAACAATTTTGCTTTCTACAAACAAATTTATGAATTAAAACTTGTTTTTTATTACACTGTATTTATAACCATTTTGTAAAAGGGGTTGTGCATTATAGTTAATAAATCATGGGGAAGATTTGTAACTCTGCTTCGCATTGTGCCTACAACACCTCTTTTCTGTGATTTATTTAAAAAGGTGCACAACTGAGTGCCTTATTGCTTTGTTTTACAATAGGCGATGAACCTTAACTTGTCCTATTTGTATCTGGGGCTTTTATCGAGATAAAACACTCTAGGACTGTTGGAACTGTAAAAAAAAAAAAAAACATGTTCAGCTCAGTTCTTATAAAACTGACTGACATCACGGGACTCCTGGGAGAGAATTTCCTTCCAACGTGGTAATCTCTGTAGTGTTTCACAGAAACGCTTGGAATGTCACGAGTTCATGCCGGATATAAGGATAGTGCAGAATTAGTTTTGTGTTCCAGAGCGTTCCAAAAAAAGAAATAATTTCCAAAAGAACATCTTATTTTAGTTGACTAATTTCTCATAAACAAAGTTGTTGCCAGTACAAGTAGACGACACTGTACAGCTCAGTAGTTTAAGCCAAATAGCTTTGCCAAGTGTAATGTCAAAATATATTTATTCCCTTAGAGACAGACATTAAAGAAGTCGACTTATTTCACATTTATGGAAGTCTGCCACAAAGCCTTATTTATGTTTCTCTTTAGGTTCATTGCTGTTAATCTTATTAATGTCATTTAAAGCAGTTTAAGTGCCGTATCTGTTGCAGATATGATCCATTTTCATCTTTCATTTAAAATACTTAACACAGATGGGTCTCATTTAAATGAAAAATGATTCAAACTTTAGTAAGTAATTCAAACCTGACAAAAATAAAATCATAACATTTACTTCTGATTAATTAAGCTGTGATGGTTTAGTGTTTAGATCATCAAACCCGAGTAATGTTGACCAAATGTAAAGCAAAATTTAGGCATAACACAGCAGAGGCGTCAGCAGGGGTGTCAGCACTGTGGCATAGTGGTTAGCTCGTCCGCTTCTCAGTGCTGGGGATCAAGATTTAAATCCCAATCTGGGTGGAATTGCAATGTTCTCTCATTGTCCATGTTGGTTTGCTCCTGGTTATCCGGTTTCCTCCCACAGTTCACAGACATGAATTCACGATAAATTGGCTGCTCTAATCTAAATAGCCCCATATAGAGCTTGTGTTTGTGTCTGTGTGATCCAGTGATGGATTTGCACCCTGTGTATCTGCTCAGTGTCCAAAACGTTCTCCCCTTGCAGCTCTAGTAAAGGATTAAGCAGAAGACAATGAAATGAGATGAGAGACAACAGCGTTAAAAATAAGCTAATGTCCATGATCTGTGATCATAAATGACAAAATGCTTGTTTTTACAGTCAAGTCTCTGTCATGATTTCCACATAACATAAAACTGTAACACACACTAACAAATCACCACCATCTAATGTTACCAGCTCTGTATGTGGTAGGTTCGTGGTGACCTAGTTAGTTGAAATCAGAAAAAGAAATGAACTGTGATGGAAGCGGAGTGGGGCTGGGAGGAAGGCGGAGTTGACACCTGATGATGTGTGCAGCCTTATAAGCTGTAACATCACATGCCAGAGAAAGAGTGGGAGCAGGATGCGGTGAATGATGGCAAGCCAATAACTTTGTATATTAATGTTTGTGATTAATAGAGTGTGTAATAAACCCCGTTCATGAGGTTGCGAAATCTTTTCTCCAGTCCTCATTACTTCTTCAACCCCGTTACACTTACATACTATGTAGATGGTCTGTAATTAAAGTATATCTTTATGGTAAATGGAGCTGATAAAGTAGACAGGGTGGTGAACCTAATAAAGTGGCGAGTGTGTTAATACGCTAATCGACAGACACAACAGCTATGCAGCCGTCTTCAGACAGGGAAGCAAACCCACGCAAGATTAAAACCCGGCTTAGCATGTAGGTCTCAGCCCCAGCACTGAGTCTGCAGCCTTTGTTGGGCTTCAAGCAAGGTCTTTTACTCTGAGTAGCTTGGATCGTATGATGTAAATGACCCCGTTAAGTCACTTTGAATGAGGACATCCGCTAATGTAAACTTGTATAAACAAAATGACAGGTAGAAGGGAATTCTGCAAGAACCCTTCACATTATGAGTATCCCCCCCCCCCTTTTTTTTAGATTCATTTTTTAAAATGTAATATGAAACTACAAACGTTCCAATCACAGTTTGGCTGTGTCTCCCTTCTTTATTGCCTGTTTTGAATGTAGCCCTTCGCTCTGGAAACCAGGAACAGCACAGCTCATTGTCTTTGCTGTCGGTTCCAGTGGGTCTTTAGAGTTTCACTGCGTCTGAAAATCCCATTAGACCATTTAGTTGTCGGGCATTTCAAACACTGGAACCTGGCTTCACCCTCTTTCCAAGCTTCAATTTAAGATAACGTTCTTTTAAGAGCAAGGGAATAAACAAGCCGAGGATGAAGAGAGCAAACAAGTGCGTACTGTATGCGTGGCATGTGTGCTGTTAGTTGCATAGCAACCGGATCTTGGATTTCTCGTTGCCTCTGCATTTGGTGTGGTATCTCACTTACTGTGCATGTGTCCACCTAATAAAACCAATCTGAAGTCAGGAAAATGGAATTTCTGCTGTGTGCTTAGGAACATTTGCTTCTTTGTGCACATACAAGTCCTTTTGCTATCTCAGTTTAATGTGGTTTACTGCTGCTTTAAATTCATTATTTCATATAGTGCTGTGTAAGTAGGTTCATGTTTGTTGAGGTAAACATGGCGAGTCATTAGGGTTTCTTTAATGTTTTTTATAAAACTAGTAGCTTTGGTCCTTAAATCTGATTGGCTGAGCTGTTTGTCCAGCCGTGGCATTATTGTCAATACACCTCTGTCAGTCAACACCTCTGACTGCTTCACATAAGTTTTAATGCGTGATATACAATACATTATTTCCCTGATGTTTTTTGTAATTTGGCATCAGGGTCAAGAACCAGACTAGATTTCATCGCAAACCAGACTAGATTTCACCAGATTATTAGCGATTTTGCTTTTAATAAACAATTTGACAATGTTTTTTTTTTTATTGTGAGGTGTTTGTAACAGTTTTATAAAAGCTATAAGGCATTCAAGGTTGTGCATTATTGTGAAACATCACGGAAAAGGTGTGTAACTGTACTAAAATTTTGCATCATGTCTAACAACACCTCGTTTCAGTAATTTATTTATAGTAATGCATGCTGTCTCGTACCTTATCATATGATATAATATCACATTATCAGACAGATTTTAATAATCCATCATTCTTTTATGATCAGCACCGTTTTTGTGTTGCAAAAAATATATCCAGAGGTGCGGGTTTTTTAATGTTGAAACAATGTGGAACAAAACGCACAAAAACGGAATAACTCCTATGATGCTGGGACAGGCAGGAACAGTTAAAACACATATAAATATGGGCAGCTGGGACACGTGACAGGTTAAACACAGCTGAAGATAACGACACAACATAAAATTGAAACAAGGACTAAGTAATCAATTTAAGTGACATGATGCACAGACAGGACAAGAAAGGGAAATAAACAGAAAATAGACCGCATGTCCTTGCGGGACTTATATGCTATATTTTCTTCTTCTTCTTTTTTTCCCCTAAGCTCCACATTGTGTAATGTCAGTTTGCCTGCAGTTGATTTGTGAACATGAAGTGGAGTTGATAAGTTCAAGTTCAGTGCAGGTAGATAAGTCCTTATCGTCCCGCAGGCACCCGAACTGTCAGCTGTAAGATTATCTGAATCCAACAGTAATATAAGTGATTTATGATCACCGACAGGATAAATCCAGTGGAAATTCTTTTTTCATTATTGACATCATTAACACATTAAGCAAATGTAGCCACATGTTAATCAGACACAAAGAAGTACATCAGTTTTCATCATGATAAATATCAGTGTTTCGTGATCTGAGATATCATTGTTTTACCAAACTCATTTGCCTTTTTTTTTGCCTTGAAATGTGGTTGCTTTATGAAATGTGACAATCATAAGGTGTATATAGTTATTACAGACATTTATCATAGATTCAGGTTAAGGCTGTTGAACATTTGATCTTTTATTGGTTGTGTCTGTACTTCTGGCAGACTGTTGCTATGGATGTTATTTTTCTTCTTCAGCAATTAAATGAAATATATTTAAATTATGAAATTTTCTTTCTATGTCAGAATGCAAAGCAGAATATTGATCTCATATGTCTACAGTTGTTAAAAACAGTGCAGGTTTTAAATGGTCTGAAGGCAGGCTGCTGCTGTCAGTGCTGACCCACATGTTTTAATCAAGAGTAAAAGCATTCAACATTCCAAACACATGCATTTGAATCTTGCACCACTTTCAACAAAGCGCTCACTAACTGGTGACAAAGGCAGCTAATTGTGGATGGTTGCTGTCTGTGTGGCACGTGTAGCCAGATTGTAATTTGGTCACTAAGGGTAACTTTAAGGTTTTGTTTCTTGTTGTTTTTTAAACTTGTCAGATTTTTTAATGTGATGAAGACTTTTGAATTTAAGTCTTAGTAAATCTGAATCTTTAAATCTCATCCTTCTTATGTTTGTATTTGTCCTGTTTTGTAAAAGCTTATTATAAAAACCTAAACATCCCACATGCCTTTTTTACTTTCCAGTTTTTTATAGGGGTTTTGGTAGAATAAAGTATTTGAATTGATATTAATGTTTTGAGTGAGATCAGTATCAGGTCGTGTGTATGCTGGTGAAGGGATTTGTTTCATGACTGGGAATTGGCAGGGTGCCGCAGCATGTTTACTGTCCAGCGGTGGCAGTGAGAAAGGTGGTGATTCTAATCTCTAATGATCCGATGTCTCAAACCAAAGAACTCTACAGACAGTGGCGCTGAGTGAGCAGCTCTCTCTCAAGAGGGGGGAGGTTTTCACTTTCACTAGGTTATCTGCCAGCTTTATGACCTTTGCTCTATCCTTCTCTCGCTGTCCTTGAGCAATAGAAGTTCAAACCACAGTCTGTGTCCTGAAGCTTACTCGAGTTCAGCACAGCGTCTGATAATTATTTATGTACCTGTCGGCTAAACTATGTTTTGTAATTTGGCCATTAGATGGTAGTATTTGATTTTTAGAGAAAGTCAATCAAGTTTGTGGATTATTGTGAATAAATCACAGCTAAGAGGTGTAACGGTACTCCGTTTCAGGTCATCAGAGTAACACCTCTTTACTGTAATTTATATTTGTTTCTTATTTTGAGAGTAAATTATTGACTGCTTAATGACATCAGAACTTCAAACAAACAGCTCATTCAGCTTCATTCACCACATTACCTTATGACTTTACATTAAACACTTTAATGTAATCTGTATTTTTTTTTCCCTCTGTGACCTCATTCAAGGCTTATGTAAAGTTTGCACTAATGTGCTAAAAGGATCCAGTGGCTTTCACCTACCAGAATTCAAATGCAAACCTTTTTTGGCAACAGTCCAGAGCATTACCCTGCTTGTAAAGGTTGAATAAATATATACTAATTGAGTACGTTATTAAGAAAAAACTTCCCACTCAACATGTTTTTCAGATGTTGTAGCCCATTCCCCTCAAACTCCAAAATATTCTGTGCTTGAAAACTCTTACCACATTAGTATAATATTAAATATCTCTGGCTATTTTCCATCTAGCTCTGCCATTTTTTTTTTTGAAACTCTCTCAATGTTTTTTCCCCACTTACTATCAGACCAAATCGACATCACAAAAAGCATATTTTTCCCATTGCAATATTTTATGTAACTAGTGCCTGAAGCCGCAGGTCTGTATCTGCATATCTATATGAAATGCCCAGTGAGTGAGTATTTACAGTAAAACAGATGAGTTGCCTGTATTTACTGGATTTTGTTCTTCAGCTCACTTCAGTGTATGACAACATATAAAACAAATTCCGTGTGAGGTGCAATAAATGTGTTTCAGTGCCCTCCCTATTGCCCTAGGTGTAAATTAAAATGCATCATGGTACAAATAAGACATAAAAGTTTGGTGTGAAAAGCACCTTAGCACCAAATCAAGTTTGATACTCCATTAGTAGAATTATAATAGAAAAGTAGAAAAACACAATCTTCTTTAATTAAATTAAATTCATATGAGGCCTTTCCGAATGAGAGTCTTCTGTACATTCTTTATGAAGAATGTTAATAGATATTTTACAAACCTCGATTACTGTGAGAATAAAATAATATGTTAGGTAATTCAGTAAATAACTATTAAGTATGCATTATGATATCATACTATGCGTAGTATTATACATTTGCATTTTCTTCACTGTGTTAAAGTTAAAATTACATGGAATTAGACCAGGAGTAATGTTAGCGGTGATGTGTGGGGTCATTAAGTGATGTACAGAATACCAGTGGTTCTCGAATACCGGCTCACATTCTGGGTGTAAAATATTTATCTAATGGATCCTTTTTGCTGACTTTAGATATCACCGTATTTGGGGTTTGTTGATATTCTCTTCGAAAATAGAATCTCTGTTTTCGCCAGTTGCTTCGGATTTAATTGATGAAAGCAGCATTAAGATTGCTGAAATCGGCCACGTGTACGGAGAGCCATGGTAAATTCCGTTGTTGAGGAAAAGGAAGCGATAAGGGAGGCCAATGTAGCGAAAGGCCTTAATGCGCCTACAAGACAGATATTGAAGATGTCAAATTTATTTTTAATTTGGATCAATCAAAAACAGTTAGATGATGAAAAATGTGAATTCCATTCTGTTAAATGTTAAACATTTATTTCCTTTTTACATTAAACTTTTAAGTTCTTTTTTCAAACAAGAAAAGAAAATACTGTTTACACTGGAGATCAAAATTAGAGAACAATTCAAGAACACTTGATTTTTTCCGAAATAATGCACTCTTCATTGGTCAA
>JAOUQT010326580.1:0-13738 GCA_025769995.1 Xyliphius kryptos
TATAAGGGGCAATTTAAAACATTCAATTCACCTGGGATACATGTTTTTAGACTGTGGGAGTAAACAGGAGAGAATATGGAAACTCCACCCAGGTCGGGACTCGAGAGGTGAACATGCTAACCACTATGCCAACTCATAAAATGGTTAATATTTAAATCTTTTTATAGACATTATCTATAATGCTTATTATTTTCAGAAGTGTGCCAATACTAAATATTAAACAAAAAATTGCATACAAACACTAATGAATGTTTTACAGATACTTCAACGCAGACTGACCCTACAGCATGATCACACCGATTCTTTGTTCAAGTGAACCGAGTGGTTGGTGGCTAGGGCCTATTTTGCCAAAATGTAATTTGTCAAAGTTACAAGTGTATGCAACCATGGAGTTGAAACAGTAATCCAAAATGGTGATTTATGTGTGATTATCAGGCTATGTTGAGTTTATTATAAACATACTATAAAATTAGCTAATAGTAGTTAAGAAATTACAGTTAAATCAATAACAATTAAAATCAAAAGCAGGCTTGTTTATCTGCTTTTTGAACCGGAAATCCCCAGCACGGAGCGAAGGGGCTAACCACTAAGCCACTGTGCCGACTTATTATGTTGCATAAAAAATTCTAGTTTTGTTTTTTTATTTTTTTATTTTTTTTTTCTTACAAAAGACATGAATGTTTTATTTCGAAGCCCCTTCTGATTTGCACCAAAATGTTCTGGGTTAATTTAACTCACTGTCCTTAAAGTTATTTTTTGGGAGTAATGAATGATCATCTGTGCAGAATGATCTGTACTATGGGTTATCTGAAACATTTGTAAGAAGATGCTGCACTTCAGTACTTCTAGGATGATTTTTTTTAAATCCATTTTGAGGGTGCAGCATTTCCCCAAAGTTTCAGCACTGCAAGACCACTCTGCAACTGCAGTACTTTTTACAACAGAAGAGTACAGTTGGGTTTATCACCCGTCAGAAGCTAAAGAAAAAACATCACAGCGACGCATTACTAATTATTATCAAATTTAGATTTCATTAAGTTGATATTCAAACTTTTCCTTTATGAATTACTAACCAAAACCTCAAACAGACAGCCAGAGATCTACACAAAGAAAGCAAGGGATTGGTGCACAAAAACGGTACACTTACCTCAGCTCAATTCGTACTGCATCTGGGTTTCAGTGTAGTAGTAAAAGCGCTACAGATTAAAAATCACAGAGCTCCATTAAAAGCAATTGTTATAATACAGACATTACAAATTGTGTAAAAGTGTATTGCAGTTTATTGTACTGTATTGAAGGGAGATATGGATTCCATGCGGTGAGAAATCACAATAAAATGTAAAAAACAGAGGGCAACATACACCCTCCTTCAAACTCTGCTGCCCCATGTTTCCTAACAACCCATTCTAGTCAAACTAGGGACGATTTCAGCTTTTGATGGTACAATGACTGTCTATGATCTAAACATGGTTATAAAACGGGTATTTACGGTCCTTAAATCTGATTGGCTGAGCCGCTGTCCAGTCGTGACATTCACAATAACCCCCACCTCTAACTGCTTTACATTCGTATAAATGCGGGACATAAAACTTTTTCTAAAGTATATAAAATGTATTAAGTTTTCAATACATTGTTTTTAAATAATTTTTTTTTTTGTAAAATTTAAGCCACTCTTACGCCTTATTGCTTTATTATTAAATTTATTATGTAGGGCTTTTGCTGAAGAGTAACAAAAATGTTGTTAATGACACATATTGAATTGTTTAGTGAAAATTAAAGTTAAAAAAAAGCATATCAAATAAAAACATTTGCAGTAAGGCCAAGGAAACAGTCAAGCGTGCTGCAAGTGTAATTATTTTTGTTGCATGCGAGTTAAACCACTCAGTTCAAAGTTCCTGCTATTGACATAATATGTATTTTTTGTATAAATATCATCATGATGATGTGGAGTCGCCCTTATAAGTAATTAAGTGAAACTTTAATAAATCACGATTAATTGCAAAAACGAAATCGTCTCATCACTAATTCAAGCTCCATGATATAATTGTTACATTTATGATTAAAATTGACTATTTGTTTTCAATTATTGAAATTTGTTACTTTTATCTTTTATTACCATATTACCATAATTTTATCCTATATTTATTAAGGACCACTATTGTAAATGCTTGAATAATACTGTACTGCACACAATATTGCTAGGATACAGGCAAAGAGAGAACGAGAGACATATCTAAAGTGGAGGGGGAGAAAGACCAAAAGAGCGCTCTAAACATCCACCCCAAAAAGGAGACGTGTATGCTGACTGGCTGAATCAGTCACTAGTTCTGTCTTTCCTTCAGCTGTTATCTTGTCACTGTTGTTTGCGTGTCTACTTTTATGGTATGATGTGTACATGCCAGTTTAAAGTATTGTTGAATATACAAAAAGTCTATTATTCATCTCACTTAACTTTAAATAAAACAAAACAATCCTGAATAATTATTCATTTATTTACTTCCGAAATACCCAGTTCACCTTTCAAATTTGTGCGAAAAGCTTAGTCCAAACCAGGTAAAAGGATTGCATATGTAAACGGATTCTACTCAAGGGTAACATCAAAACAAGATTAAGCATCTATAATGAGCAGCAGTTGAGAATGACAAGTTAGCAGGGAGTAGCTATAATCTAAAGTACTGCGTATCCAAAAGATTGTACTTTAAATAAACAATGTGCAGGGTTTGTGTGTCTAGGATTAAGTAACCTCATATCTGACGGCAGAGGCAAAGGAAAGTGATTTGATACTAAGCCAGTACTTTTCTTGTTAGTTTATCAATGGACTAATTACATATACTAAATCACATTAACTATAAATATGAGCCATTTAAGTATAACAACTTTTACATTTAAATGTATACATTTAAACTCCTGGTGCAGCTTTAAATGCTCAAGATCACCTTGAAACAGGCAAATATGTAAATCAAAACCAAGAGCAAAACGCCAATAAATTGCAATATACAGTATATATCTAAAAATTATAAATTTCAGAAAAAGATTTGGGCAGCATGGTGATGCAGTGGTTAGCATGCCTGTTTCTTTTCGAATCCCTGTCTGGGTGGAGTTTCCATTTTTCAATTGCAAATATGGTTCAAAATATATGTAATCAAGTGCTCTAGATTTCCCCTTTTAGATTTGGCTATCTAAGGAGGATATCCGTTTGTGCAAGTAACTATTACAGTGCGGAATTATTAGTCAACTTAATACAAACCAAATATATACCATCTCACTTGTTTATTTTCACCAGGTAAAGCAATATGATAAAATTTTGACATTTTAAACATTTCTGACATTCAAAAACAAAATCCAGTGAACCACAGTAAAAGCCATTTTCCAACAACTGGCAAAGTCATGGAACAGTGGTGAACCTTTCCAGGATTGGCCTGCCGCTAAAAATTACCACAAAAGCACAGCAACAACTCACCCAAGAGGTCACAAAAGACCCCAGAGCAACGTCCAAAGAACTGCAGGCCTCACTTGCCTCAGTTAAGGTCAGAGTTCACCTTCACCATCAGAAAGAGACTGGGCAAAAATGGAGTTCCAAGAGGAAAACCACTGCTACAAGAACATTAAAGCTAGTCTCAGTTTTTCCAAAACACATCTTGATAATCCCTAAGACATTTGAGAAAACATTCTGTGGACCGAAGAGACATAAGTTAGACACTTTGGAGGTGTGTGTCTCATTACATCTGGCATAAATAAACACTACATTTCAGAAAAAGAACATTATAACAGTAATTACAACAGTAAAATATTGTGGTGGTAGTATGATGGTCTAGGGCTGTTTTGCTTCAGCATGACCTGGAAAAGGTGCTGTGATAAATAGAACTATGCATTCTGCTGTCTACCAAAAGATCCTGAAGGAGCATGTCCGACCATCTATTTGTGACTTCAAGCTGAAACCAGCTTGGGTTCTGCAGCAGGACAATGATCCAGAACACACCAGCAAGTCCACCTCTTAAGAAAATGGCTAAAGAAAAACAAATTAAAGACTTTGGAGTGGCCTAGTCAAAGTCTTCACCTGAATTCTATTGAAATCCAGTGGTATTGCCTTAAAAAGGCCGTTCGTGCTCGAAAACCCTCTAATGTAACTGAATTGGAACAATTCTGCAAAGATGAGTGGGCTAAAATTCTCCACAACACTGTAAAAGACTCATTGCAAGTTATCGCAAATGGTATGTAAACATACAAACATACAAATGCCTTGTCAATTGCACCGTTCATCGAAGACATACAGGAGAATCACTTTTGTGCGCTGCGAATGGTCATGCCGCCAAGTTGAAGTAAGGAAAAAAAAAAAGGACAAGGAATAAAGAAGAGTTTGCTTTAGCTCTGTGTTCTAATGAGTTTCATAGTCAGAGTTTGCAAATAATAGTTATTTGGTTCAACTAAGAGTTATGGTTCTTAATTTATCAGATTAAGTATTAAAGGATATCAGATTAAACACTTAATTGTATACCTGTACTTTGTAATCTAATCTAATATTTGTAAGCTCAGTACTCTGTAGTGGGCTCAGTGCTTTCCTGCTAGTAGTGATCAGCCTTAAAGACATTGCATGAGCAGCTGCTCCTATTTGAAGCAGGAACAAGCAACACAATGAAGCATAGAAAGCAAATTCTAGTCTTTGCTGTCCCTGGTTGGTAGCGGCCATGTGATGAGATATTACTAAAGCTTTTAATTATTTAACTAGATGAAAAAGTACCTTATTTAATTCCTAGATGAGGGCATATGCATTTATTCAGCAAATATAAACAAGACAAAGACTGTCGGTAAGGGTCACGTGTAATGGTGGATACGGGCATGTTTCTATTTTAGGTCAGGACAGAGCAGGTGGGGACTTGGTGGACAGCTGTAGGGCTGGAAAGCCATTTTTTAGCCACCCCCCCTTCTTACAACATAAAAAGAACAACCACACATCTTTAGAGTTAATTTTAAACCATCATGCCCCATCAGCATTGTCATGTTTGATCAAAATTCAAACACCGTTATCAAGCCTTAAGCACTTGTTGACGTTGCATTGCATAAGATCCTTGTGTTTTTATGTAGAAGTTCATCACTTATCCAGGGTACAAAACACAAGGACTACATCAGTTTACAATAACAGCAATTGCTATAGACTAATAAATCTAATTTAAAGATAGTCGGCTTCAACTGAAGTCAGTTTGTCTGCCTGGACTGGAGGTTTAAAGTTATATTTCTGTAGATAATTTGGGCAATCTGGTAAAAATAAATAAATAATGGCCAGCTCATATATAAGAAAGCCCCACAAGATCAGCAACAAGTTTGGAGAAACACACCAGTAGAGTTCCCAGAGTACCAGAGCCCTAAAGTCATTTGTCCTTATAATTCTTTTACACGAAGAAAAATGTATTCCAGAAAAGTGTTCCCTTATTTTTGGAGCAGTTTATAATATACATGATATATATAATATATTGTTAAATGCATGTAAATTAAAGTGGGAGACTCGTAGAAGATGGCAGCAATTGTCAATGGTACTGCTTTGAAAACATAAATCTTATGCAAAACATTAAGTCCAGTCATATTGCTTTTGTAAAAAAAAATGTTTTTTTTTTTAAATGTTAAAAACATGATTTGCTAAATTCCAAAAGTACAAATCAAAAAACAAAATTTTTTTGTATGTATATTACATACAATTTGTTGTAATATAAAAACAATAAAATAAGTATTGACATGCACATCCTACACCTGTTTGACCTTTGACCGGTCACTTTTTATTTTTTGGAGCATTAACTGAAAACATATCTTCAGAAAAATGTACTTTTGAGTGTGCGGTGCTTATAAGAGCAAATATGTATAAGTTCTCGATGCATACACATCACCTGCAACATAATTTGGCTTTAACCAATATGTTAATATCCTCCACTTATTCGCCAGTAAAACAAAGCTTAAAAAGAAACACACCACATGCTATTTGTACCAGGTGCACAAGTACACAATGGGTCACTACAGAGAGTCAGTAATGCAGGCTCAGTGTCCCACAGACAACATATGTAATAGCATGGTAGTGCTAACGTTATGGGGTAAAATGGGGTTCAGAAAGATTAAATCAGCTTAAGTCAGAAATCAATTAACCACAAGCTTTATCTGTGCTTGTAATCTATATGAATTACTTTAATAATGAAATCACACAAATACTTGTTTTGTCACTGACAGCCAAATGAATTAATTTAATGTGACTGGTAGCATAAGACATTTATAAAAACACATGCATCCCTCAATAACCCCTCTACTAATATTACCTAGAGAGCAAAGTAACTAGATATTTAAAAGCAGTCTCGTTCAGAAATGTAAAATATATTTCTAAAAAACTTAAACCACTGATATTTTGTAAATTGTTTATAACAGAACTATTTCAGCATTCAAGATAAGCATACTGAACAAAAATGAACAAAAGTATAGAGAACTTACAGAGAGTCAATGCTGCAGATGCACTTAATCAATTAGCCTTTACCATACACGCCGATTAACAAGATCAAACACTAAACACACAAGAAGGAGCAGTAGAACTACTTTTGTTTCTAAGGTCAGCCAGTCACTGAACAAGTGACTTTAGAAAGGGGTTAGAGCTTTGACATTCATGGACATGTACCCCTCCACCCACCCTAGAGGGGAAAAATGAGAAGCAGCTAGCTCCAAACGCTTCAGCCAGGAATCAAAAGCACAAATATAGCACGGTGCTTTCCCACTGATACCTTACCACACAACACAGAGCCAAAAATCAAAAGGTGCGAAGTGAACAAGATGAAACATGAGGGTAGCCAGAAAGCAGATCAAGGTCATAGCAAGTGACAAAAGTTTGAAGCATGTCAAATCTGAAAGTGATTACATTACCCCTGAAGAGACTAGCAGTTTAAATTGGCGAAAAATCGGAACATTAAAATAGAAAAACCTTTTTATAGTACTTTTAATGACATATGTGCATTGCTGCTTTAATTCGTTCATTTATATAACATTTTTATTTAATATCACTTGTCAGATTCAAGTTACTTCTATGCCCATTTTTACCCTTTCATTAAACAATGGTTACCAACAATTTTGTCCGTGTGTATGTATATTACTGTATATATGTATATTCATCCTAACACCAAAATATTACTGTATGCATTTTATAAATCTATACGCCCTCATGGACATCACTAATTCTTCGTCGTGATTCCCGATCATCACTTTGGAAAAACAAAATACCCCCCTCCATTCATTCAATGGTTCATTTGATATCGCTATCGACCGCAACACCTCGGAGGGTTTGGGGTCTTTGCAAACCTAAATACCAAAACTGCATATCTAAAAACGCCGAAACTTTGCTCTGTCACTCCTCATCGTGTAAATTATGCAGAATGAACTGAATTTAAGGGCATTTATAATGCATTAATTCAGAATTTTAAGTTGTTTTTTGAAGTAAAGAAAACATCATCATTGCATTAAATATGCATATTATACCAAAAAAAAATTATTATACAGTTAAACTAATTTTTAAACCTCTGATTTAGTTCTACAATTAAAACCAATTTTCCCTTAAAAAAAGGCCTTTTTTTTACATTAATGATCAGCTTGCCACTGACTGGCTAAAAGATGCAGCACGATACAGTGAAATGTTGCTATGCTGCCTGCAACAAGAGCCCTTACTCTGCCTCCCCTTTGGAACTACGAATAAAGAGCTAATTTTTTATTCCTGACATGTTATACCAAAGCAAAGTCATTTTCCAGTCAGCACACAGGGCTTTTTGCAGATACAATGGTTTAACGTAGGCAGTACACATTAGTGCTGTACAAAGCACTTTAGTACCCACACCCAAGTGCCAACCTGCTTTATTTTTGAATACCCACAGTTTGAACACAACACTTAAAAGTCAGGTATTTTGTCAGCAGTTCCTGTTTGTAGCTTTGAGCTTTGAAAAAAAATCCTTACGAGAAACTGTAACTCTTTGGTGGATTAACACAGATGGAGTGTAGTAACACTGACAATCAGCAGTCTCAGCTCTTGATCGTCAGCAAAAATTGTTTGCGTTGTTTAACTTTACTCTGTTGGTAAGATTAACGCAAAGTGTGTATGCAAAAACACTAAAACAGCTGATTTGCTGGCCCCTGCGATACAGTCAGAAAAATTTAATCTGATTGGCTAAGCAGGCTGCACAGTGGCTTAGTGGTTAGCACATTCACCTCTCAGCGCTAGGGATTCCCAGTTCGAATCCCTATCTGGGTGAAGTTTGCATGTTCTCCCAGTGTCTGCGTGGGTTTCCTCCCACTTTCCAAAAACATGAAGGTAAATTGAAAGCTTTAAGTTGCCCCGTATAGTGTGTGTATGTGACTGTGTAAGTGAGTGTGTACCCAGCAATGGATTTCCACCCTGGCCTGGGTGTATTTGCCCAGTGCCCGAGACGTTCTTCCCTGGATGGGCATGGGGACCGCCACCCTCATAAAAGAATAAGCAGAAGATAATGAATAAATTAATGAATGATTGGCTAAGCCGTTTTGCCATCCATGAAATTAATGCACACCTCTGACCGTTTCACATTCGTATCAATGTGTGATATAATTTTAAATCATAAAATACAGATTCACAGAAACATTAAACCCATTCCCAATAAGCACTGTTGCAGCTGTTTTCTTTTATAAATTGTGTTTGGTAATGGGGCCACTAGAAGACCGTTTTTGATTGTTACAGAATCCGGCATCCTGTTACTCAGCAATCAGCATTTAAAACCAGACTAGATTATGTTGCAGAAGTCCCATTTATTAATAATTTTGCTTCCAATAAAAGCATTTATGAAATCAAACCTTGGTTTTTTTATATATTACAGTGAGAATGTAGCTGTTTTGTGAAAGGAATAACCTCGAGAGAAACACTAGAGGTTGTGCATTATTGTAAATAAATCATGGGAAGCAGTGTAGTTGACAGTAGAGTTCCATAACACCACTTTCCCGTGATTTATTCACAATAAACTCCAATGGAAAAAACTGAGCTTCCTAACGCAAAAAAAGATATCCAGAGTTAACATTAAAAAAGAGGCCCAGCTGGTCTGTGGTCTACAACTGCTTAAATACAAGTCACAGTAGAGTCATTAGTCTAATCAAAAGCCCTGTCTGGGCTTCATCCCTCTACAGCTGCACTTACAGCAATATATAAATGCAGAATTAAGCTCCAGAAACACAGAGATGGATTCAGGTATTAGAGCATGTTCTTCCAAAAGTAATGACTCACTGCAATAAATCAAGGTCAGTGAAATCAACTACTTGACTCCAGTGTATTAAAGGAAACATGCTACAGCCTTTGGTATGCCTTGCACCACATAGAGTTTGTTTAGTTCATATATGGGAGGATGGACATTTCATATATGGACATGGGATTGATTTTCTAATAATACTGATAAATGTTGCTAAAAAACGTCCGGTGTAATTTAGAAACGCACTTTAACTTTGAATAAACGCTGCACAGGGCGTTGTAAATCTAAGAGGTTTATAAAGATTTGAATGTGAACAGAAGAAGAAGGATTTCAGATAACTGGTTTGCTATAACAATGGAACACTAAGCCAAAATATTTAAATAACCACAAACTGTAAACACTTTTGGATTATTTTACAGAACACAAGACAGTCACATATATAACAAACACCTGAAAGCCATTGTTGTCAAAACAGAACTTTAACGCAGGTCTAAAATTTATCCCTTGATATCGAGAAAGTGTTTAGATGTAGCAGTTAAACAAGCAACACCTCATATCAATTGTAAAGTATAATAATGTTATGGTTTGGGCAAAATAACTACCACAGGTCCAAGGTAGTAATTATTAAATTATGAGCTATAAGTAAAAAATTCCAATAATGCAGGTCAGGTCATTAATCAGCCACAATTTACCTCAAATATTAACAGTATTGAAAATTTAAATGTCTCAAAATGCCCAAGAGACACAAATTAGATGCCACTGAAGGTGGCACAGTGGCTTAGCAGTTAGAATGTTAGCCCATCAGTGCTGGGGATCAAAGTTTGAAACTCAGGCTTGTTTCCATGTTCTTCCCTCCAACACAAAGATTCAGGGTAAATTGGTTGCTCTAAACTGACTTTATAATGTTTGAGTGAGCGCATGCCCAGTGATGGATTGGCACCTGTCATGCGTGTATCTGCCCAGCGCCTAAAACGGCCTTGCCTGGATGGGCATGGGGAAGTTTCTCCATGACAGCGACTAAAGTATCAAGTGGAAAATCATGGATAGATGGGCGCTCATCAGGCTTCACAAAACCTAAGGATTCAAAAGTTTTATACTGCAACTGTAGCTTTTGTGAAATGAAAATAACTGAACATGTACAATGTTGTGCATTTATAGCTTATATACACCAAAGTCAAGTAAAGGAGATAAGAGCAAAGATATGAGGAAAATAAATCCTAAACCAAAGGTCCTAATAACAAGCTCAAACGAGATTGCCAAGGTCACAAGCTGTGCCTTCTGTGAGAGGGTAGGACATGGTCTATCAGATTGCTATAAGTTAATAAGAAACTAATTGCAGAAAGAGTTAAGTTTGTCCAAAGGAACAAGTTGTGTTTTGGCTGATCGAGGGTCTGTAAGTCCAAGAATTGCAAAGATAATCAGAATTCATGATAAATCGCACCAAGGAAGAAGTAAGTAATGACTGATGGAGCTAGAGACATGACAACCATGACAATCCAAGGGATGAGAGGCCTGCCTATCTGCAAGGTAAAATGACAAGCACACCCCATGAGGCAACAGCTCATAGAGTCATCCAACATATCAAAGGCAGTCATACAGGCACAATAATTCCAATGTGAGTGATCGGACTAGACATGGCTAAGCTAACCAGTGAAGTTCTTGTGTATGCACTTCTTGATACACGGAGCATCACAACCTTTATACTTGAAGAGACAGCAAAGGCAGTCTGTACTAATCTGCACAGGCCTCAGAACTAGGCTACATGTTATTTTAGCAGCAAAGAAGTGGATCAATGCACTGCTAAAAAAGACTTCAGGATCCAAACAAAACCAGTTTTGTGGTATTTTTTGGGAGTCCATTAGAAAACAAAGTAAAGGGGACTTATGGGGGGATGCATTAAGAGAATTTGCACCTGTAAATTAAGTCAAAAAGGAATGGTGAAACAAGGAGGTGTAGCTAATAAACTGGCCATGGAGTATACATGGCCATGGCTTTAAACATGCAGCACAAGAGAGTGTAGGAACAATTTTAATATTTTTGGCATAAGTACTGATGACTGATGTGCTGAGCTTCAGAATTAACTGTTTTTAAACATATAGCATGCATGTTATGACCTTATATAGTGACCAAACAGGGATCTTTTAAGTCTACCACTCCATCTAGTGTTTACTCTTGCAAATGGCAACATTTAAAAAGATTTTTCTTGATGCAGAAAAGTACAAATTGATTTTATTTGTAGATTTATGCATGTTAAGTGAAATGTTAACAGAAACCCAAACACTATGTTGTAATCTAATAAAACACATTTACTATATATTTTTTAATCTAAATGTTTAACTAGACCTGTGAAATACTAAGTACTTACACAATATTTTTTACTTGTATGGTAATTATCAAGTCATAAATAAAAAATAAAAATAAAAATAAAACAATTAAAACATATTTCAATACATTTTTCCAAAAGCACATGCTCAGACAGCAGGAAGAGGAAAGAAAAAAAAAAAAAAAAAAAAAAAAAAGTGCCTCCCTATTTATAGCAATTATTAGTAATTTAAAGCGAGGGTACATCAGAGTTTAATGCTGAGAACTAAAAGCAAAGAGCAAAACTTGTGACCTAAACACACAAACGCAATAGTTTTTTTTTGTGGCAGAAGTTAGATGTGGGGTAAACAAGACTGACCAAAACAGATTGCAAAACACACATTTTGTGTGTTAAATTTTGCATTAAAAGCCATAAAATTTCAACAACAACTGTTGGTCTCCTTCCTTAACAACTAATTAAACTGAAAAAAAGTAACAGATTATTTCTTCTTATAATCATCCCCACTAAAGTATACATTTAAAGGCCTTGGGAAACAGTTCTACAAGTTCCAAGTTATTTTTGTAGGTATGGATACAAAATTGAACAATAATGGTAGATAGTTAATGTGCCTGTATGTATGTATGTATAAGCCTCCTGCCCCAGATGTGGCTGCTTTGCACTGATAGTGGTGGGGGTAAAGGCTTAATTGAAAAATCATGTTCTGGTTCGCTATTCTCCAAACAGAATACTTCTGAAGAAGTCCCAGCCCTCTCACAGGGTCATCACACTGTTTCCACAGCACCACACCAACACTAGCCCCGTTAAGCTGGATACACTTAACCATTAATGCAGAGACCAAGGTTCAGCCTTGATCGAAACCCATCCCGGAGGCCATCTGGCCTCACACTGCATTCCTATTTCTCCACTTTGGAGACATACCAATCCAGACCTCTGAGCCCTGATGCAATAACATTATATGTTAAGCTATGTTTACTGGGAACTTTGTCATTTCGTCACTCGTATTTGCAGCCTTCCCACTAAGACATGGTTAACACATGATACAAATTTTATAAACAACTCCACACATACAAAAGTATTATTTCCCTTCATAAATGTGTTATCACATTTATTTTTGAATGACATTTAAGGCATAAATACAAGTCTTATATTAACAACTAAATACTGCAGCACTACATGTAACATCCCAAATAAAAACACATTTTTAAAAAGTGATACAGAATAAATACAATAGCGATGATCTCAGCCACAAGTTACCATCAACACAACACCATTTTTTGGGATAAAAGCTGTACATGTTTTAACCCCTGCATGTTACAATGTCAGATATGATTCATACAAATCAGTAACACATACTAAATGTGTTTTTAGATGGTCTTAAATTTTATAGGACATTATAAAAGCAGTAATGACTAATGTTCTGTGTGGTAACCAGGTCCAATAAACGGGCCTAAGAATAAATTGCTGTCTCGTGTGCAGGAGACCAAAATGTATGATGCTGCAGGGTACCATACAATATGTCTCAGTCAACTAAGTAATAAATAGTGTATAGTTTTTAGAAAAAGTTGTGTTACACCATAAAACTGTCAACATATGGTAAAGTCAAAGCTGCAGTCAAATCATTGCACTTAGTGTCAGCCATGCTGTATGGTTTAAATTTTCAAATGTGATTAAGGCCTACTGTATTATGAACTAAAGACCCGTACCTATGACTTGAAGCCAGACTTGAAGCCAAATGTATGCAACACAATAAAATGCAGCATAAAGAATCTTGCAAAACATCATGAATTATCTAAAGGGTGTAGGGTGTACGTACATGAAGCGGAAATTTAGGAACATGCCAATTTGTTTTTTAATTAGATTTATTGCATTGATTTATACTGTGACTTATGAACATAAAAGGTCATTTTTTTATGTAGCCATAGGGTTTGTTGATCTGTTTATGAGACAGGAAAAAAAATGCAGTCATTAAAATTGGCACATTTTAGTAAATCAGGGTTTGATGCAGGCTGATAAGACTCAGCTTGTGAATGCTCATTTATTAAGCAGGTCACCATATGTAGCAGTTTTTCCTTAACTTCTGATTTGTGTTGTTCTCTAATTTGTAAGTCGATTTGGATAAAAGCGTCTGCTAAATGACTAAATGTAATGTACATGTGACCACAGAACTAAACGTTTGCCATGAACTATTATATAT
>JAOUQT010326590.1:0-13737 GCA_025769995.1 Xyliphius kryptos
CAGATAGGGATTCGAACCGGGAATCCCCAGCGCTGAGAGGCGAACGTGCTAACCACTAAGCCACCGTGCCGCCTTATATAGTACAATATATATGTATATATATAGAGAGAGAGAGAGCGAGAGAGAGTGAGAGAGAGAGAGAGAGAAAGACTTTAAGCACTATAAAATGAATAATATACAGAAAATATACAACATACACCTGATATATTTTCTGCATAGTTACAGGGAAATACACCCAGGACTGTGTGCTAATCTATCACTGGGCACACACACACCCTATAGGGGAAATTCATTCATTCATTAATTATCTTCCGCTTAATCCTATACTAGGGTCGTTGTGGGGTTCCCCATGCCCATTCAGGGGAGAACATTTCTGGTGCTGAGCAGATACACCCAGGACAGGGTGCCAATCCATCACTGGGCACACACTCCCTCACACAGCCACACACTATATGGGGCAATTTAGAGCATTCAATTTACCTTGAATTCATCATGTTTTTGGAATGTGGGAGGAAACCCACGATGAGAACATGGAAACTCCACCCAGATCAGGATTCAAACCGGGAATCCCAAGTGCTGAGAGGCGAATGTTCTAACCACTAAGCCATGTGCTTCCTGGGGCAATTTAGAGCAGCCAATTCACCTTGAACACATGTTTTTGTACTGACTGTGGAAGAAAACCTGACTCTGAACCTGACTCCCCAGCGCTGATAGCCGAACATGCAAACCACTAAACCACTAAACCACAGTGCTGCCCCAATACATCATAATTAATAAATTAATCAGCTGCATCATATTTTACTTACTTTTATTGGTTTAATTGATTGCATTGTAATGTAAAAAGTTTTCATTATAATTTTATTGTTATATTGTTATTCTAATGGGTTATGTTTTGTATAATAAACATTTTTATATTGGATATGAATGGTAGGGATACCGAAAAACGCTCAAGAATTTACACAATACATTCACTTAAAAATTATTGGTATGCATGTAACGGTAGTGTATTACTAGTCATATCTGTTTCATGTATATGTACAAACAAAACTAGGTTAAATATTCAACAAAATAAATAAATTCTAATTACAGATTGTCGTTATTACTTAAAAACATAGTGGGGTTTAAAGAAAACTGTTTGCTACTTAACATAGTGATTTCACAAATATAAGCAGAAGTCGTGGGCTTGTTGTTAAACAACCAGGTCCCTTGTTCGATTCCCGTCCCACCAAGTTTTATGGCTGAAGTACACTTGGGAAAGGCACCTAAGCACAATGTGGCACCGCTTCAGGCATTTTTCTTTACTTTAGCAGTGTGTGTATGTTTATGTGTGTGTTTCACTGCACAGATGGGTGAAAGGTGGAGGACAAATTCCTCTGTGTGCAAGTACAGTAGGCAAATTAGATCACTACTTTATTTGCATCTCAAACAAACCAGTAACACTGGACCTGCAAATGATCTGTATTATTAACTGTACAGTAGGTTTAAAGCAAAAAAATATAATGCCCCATCTCTGTATTAAAATCAAATCTACACAATGGGATTACGTGCTAGCAGCTGCTGGATTATCTGGTTTCTATTGTTATTTAATTATGTTTCTCAGTTTAAAGGTCACATAATTAGCAAAGTTCAGAGAATGGAGGTGTAAGATATTCTTACTGTAATGCCCTCTTCACACCAGTGGTGTCATATCACATTATGTAACATGGTATTGAAAGAATCATTGTGTGACCCGATAAAGTTTAAGCACTTACATAATATGATTGTGCTATATTATTCTCTTTGTGTTTTTTTAGGTCTGTGAGGAGCAAAAGTGTGAAGAAGAAGTGTTTACTCTGGCTGTTAACTATTTGGACAGATACATTGCTATCCATTATGTAGACAGAAAAAATCTGCAGCTGCTTGGCACTACCTGTATGCTTCTGGCCTCCAAGCTCAGGGAAACCGTCTCACTAAGTCCTGAAAAGCTCTGCTTCTACACTGACAATTCCATCTCCATTAAACAACTGCTGGTAATTTCTGCTATCCACATACTATGCCTTATTAGGACAACCTAGACCAAGGGTGGGCAAACTTGACTTACGGGCCACCATGGGATCTAAAATTTGACAGTGAGCCGGGTCAGGATCAGATGAATAATGTGCTGGAGTGTGAACTAAGACTTACATATTTTGTTGTCCACTTCTTCTTACACAATTAACACTCACTGTCCACTTTTTTTTTTGGTCATTTAAAAAAAAAAGGCACAAAAGATAAAGCGAAGAAGTACAGCATAAAATCCTTACCAGTGCACTATTTTTTGGAGAAGCGCAGGCATAGCAGGGAAAAGGAATGGAAGGAAAATCAAATAATAGAATATTATGATAATATATTTTGGATAAGTTTGGTGGGCTAGATTAAAAAGCCGAATAGGCCGCATCTGGCCTGGGGGTCACTGTTGGCCTACCCTTACCTAGACAGTAGAATACGTTTGACGTTATTATGTTTTTAATTTGGGTGGCACAGGTTTGAATCTCGATCTGTGTGGAGTTTTCCAGTTTCCTTTCACAGTCCAAAAACATTGATCCAAGGTGAATTGGCTACACTAAATTTCCCCAATATAGTGTGTGCGATTGATTGGCACCCTGTACTGGGTGTATCTGCCCCACACCCAAAATATTCTTCACTCTATGGGCATGGGAATGAAAATAGATGTTTTTAAATAAAACCTTAAATAATATTTAAACATGCTATATTTTAACAGCTATAAAAATCAACTTCACTGCACGATTAAACCATACATTTTTGTCCTACATTAATTGTGATATAGTTATATTTTTGCTAAATGGTTACCAATGTATATAGAAAAAGTTAAGTTTTACTGTGCTGTTAATGCACCGTTAGAGGGCGCTCGATGTCCATTACAATGTGCTTAAACGAGTAGATTGCTGGCATTAAGATGAAGTCGCCCTCTGCTTTCCTCTGTGGCTATGTTGTCTTAGTCAGCATTAGAATGACCAGTAAGGTTTGATTTGAAGGCATGATACAAAGTCATCGTTCCAGTTCATCTCAGTGCATAGAACTGTTTGTATGCTGCACTACTAACATTAACCCTTACTTAAATTAATAGTTTAGTCCTTCAGCAGATGCTTTTAGCCAAAGCGACTTACAAATGAGATAACAACACAAGTCAGTAGTTTAGGAAAAAACAGCTGCACTGTAATATCATAAAAAAATATGTGCATTATTAGATCTGGCTATACTTTTTTATACCAAGTGTTTGTGGAAGAGGTGTGTTTTAAAAAGTTTTTTTGAAAATGCTGAGTGAGTCAGCCTTACGGATCTTGTTGGGAAGATCATATTGAAAATTTACTAGCAAAATAAGTGACTAAAGGAATGAGATTTAAATAAAGTTAGGCTGAACTCAGTTAAACATGTGTCCATGTGTGTGTGTATGTGTGTGTGTGTGTGTGTGCGTAGCAGTGGGAGATTGTGGTTGCTTCCAGGCTGAGCTGGGATTTAGCTTCCGTGGTGCCTTCTGATTTCCTGGAGCCATTGCTGCAGAACCTTCCCATAATCACTGACAATCTCAAACGTTTGCGCAAGCATGCCCATGCGTACATCGCTTTAGCTGTTTCAGGTACACAAACTCACATAGTCTTTGTGAAAGAAGTGTAATGCAAACAGTTTTAAAATATCCATGTGAAAACATACAGATTTGCCAGCACCGGCACCTCAGTCCATTACCCAAAATATAACACACAGACTAAAAAAAATTTGTTTCCCTTTTCAATGCAAATGCGTTGTAGCAGTCTAGTGAAATACGTTCCCAAATTCTTCACACTGCACACTGGGACACCCCACAAGATCTGTAGTTTAAGAGATGCCACAATTTGGCCTGTTGCCAGACATTAGTTTATGCCTGGTAGGTGTATATGTAATTAGAATTTTCTGTTTATTTGGTATTTTATTATTGTATGTTGTGTTCTTTTATAGTTTTCTTTTTTGTTTACTCCGGTCTGTGTGATCTAGATGAGGGATGGATTATATATTTCACTTTTACATATTTATTCTGTTTAAATGTGCATAACAAATTAGTGTGTGTTTCTTTAGGCAGTAGAAGGTGAGCAAAACATGATAAAATGCTTAGAGGTGGTAAAATAGGAGAGTTACACCGAGTGGAATGGATCTTAAAGAAAGAAGGCTTCAAGATTTTGCAATGCCATGTCATATCCTGTGGACAGCGCTTGATCGTGGCCAATTTCATCCTAGAACAGAATAGTGACCCCAAACACACTTCTAAATTATGTCGGCAATATTTACGCAATAAGGAGTCAGCCGGAATTCTTACTGTAATGGAGTGGCCAACACAGTCTCCGAATCTGAACCCTATTGAGCTGTTGTGAAATCAGCTTGACCATATGGTATGAAGGAAGACTGCATTAAGCTGATCCATGTTGTGAGAGATGCATGGAACAGGCATCTCAGGATGCATGGAGTGAAATCACATCATATTTTATTAAAAAGTTGACAGCTAGAGTGTCTAGATTCTGCCAGGCTGTAATTGCTGCAAAAGGTGGCTTCTTATATGAAGGCAAAATTTGAATATCCATCCATTATCTCCCACTTATTCCTCTACTAGGGTCGTGGTGGGGTTCCCCATGCCTATCCAGGGGAGAACATCTCGGGCGCTGGGCAGAAACACCCAGGACAGGGTGCCAATCTATTGCTGGGCACACACTCACTCACACATCCACACACACATACTATAAAGGGCAATTTAGAGCATTTAATTTACCTGAAATCCATGTTTTTGGACTGTGGGAGGAAACCCACGCGGACATGGGGAGGACATGGGATTAGAACCAGGAATCCCCAGTGCTGAGAGGCAAACGTGCTAATCACTAAGCCACCATGCCGCCTAAATTTAAATATATACATTAAAAATAAGTAAAAATAAGTGCCTTTTAGAATAAAAATATGACAAAAAGGAAAAAATGCAAAAGTGGCATGTGATGTAGTGAGCTATAATAAAAAAAACATATTAAAATACCTGAAATACAGGTTTTTGCAGATGTGTTTATAGTAACTGATTAGCAAGTTAGAGAACAATTAATTTAAAGAGGTATTTTTATTAAATAAAAACATGAAACGATTGGAGCAAGTGGTTGAGAAAGGGGTGTCTTTTCATTTATTAAAAATATGTGGAATGTCTTAACATAACAGACATGTTTAGAAAGATAATTCTTCCATTTAACAGTGATAAGTTACATGAGATGTGATTAAACACCATGATTAGGTGAAAGCACCAGGTGTCAATCACTACTCGGGAGAAAAAGAGTTTCGGTATGAAAGTCCAGAAATTGACCTGTAGGTCAGTGTCAGTGCTCAGGAGTCCAGCAGTGGAGTTACATTGATTGTAGAAAATTGATTTCCTTAAGCTCTAAGAAATTTTAACTTCCTTGTGTGTAACAGCAGTTAAAACATTGGGTAACCATCTAAAAGCAAAACAATATCTTAGCACATAAACTAAATTTCTGTCCTAGAAAACAAAACCATACAAGGGGTAAAGTCTGATGTGTTGTTAACTTTAAAAGTACTATTTTTTTATTTATCTGTAGGTTTTTTTTAAGGTGCCCACGTATATTTTATGAAGTGTGTTTTATGTTGCAGTTGTGCAACCCAGTGTAACAACCACTTTTTTCTTCACTAGTCCTTTTTTACTCAAAATCTAAAAATGCCTGTGGCAATTACAGGATCATTATGGGATATTGTATTGCATTTTTCCTGTTTCACTACTTACTGTTATATTGTGAAAGTAAATGGATGCAAGTGGACACACCTGTCTGGGAGACTTCCATTTGCATGTAATACATGTCTGACTGTGTTTCATCCCAGATCTATTGTATGCACAGGTTAATGGGATTACTGCAAGATTATGTAATCTCTATTGTCATTTATTTCCCAGAAGATAGAATTTCTTTAACCATGACCCCCACCTCCATACACCCACATATACCATTTCATAAGGTAATTTGGTGCACAAATTAGATGTATTGTGTATTGTCCACTTTAATGACATGGTTAAATAAAGCATACACCTACCTTGAATAATATATTATATAATTTTCAGTAGCTAACGTGGTGACCTTTAAGTATTTTTTATTCATTTATTTTTAAATTCCTATTGTGTCATGAAATTGTGGATGTGGATATTTTTAAATTGTGTCATGAAAATGTGGATGTGGATGCTGAAACCAACCCTTTCTGGTTTAAATGCTTTTTTATCTCATGAAGAAGCTGTGCAATAACCTGATCAGTTAAATCTCATGGTCACTTATTGTACACAGTGCCTTAAATTAAAATAGATATTTTTTTTCTGTATTATTAATAACGTCTACTTTAAAAAAAAAGGTGCATAAGAGACATATGAAACAGAATAACCGTTATAAGTCTATAAGATTTTGTGTAAACATTCATTCATTCATTATCTGCTGCTTAATCCTGTTCTAGGGTCGCAGTGGGGTTCCCCATGCCCATCCAGGAGAGAACGTCTGGGACGCTGGGCAGATACATCCAGGCCAGGGCGCCAATACATCTCTGGGCACACACTCACTCACACATCCACACACAAACACACACTAGAGCATTCAAATTACTTTGAATCCATGTTTTTGGAATGTGGGAAGAAACCGTAGAACCCGGAGGAAACCCATGCAGACACAGGGAAAACATGGAAACTCTTTTTTTGATTGGGATTCGAACCGGGCATTCCCAGCGCTCAGGCGAATGCGCCAACCATTAAGCCACAGTGCCGCCCTTTGGGTTAACAATGCTTTGTAAAGTTCTGTTTGTATATAATAAGAAGAGTACAAATTAAAAACTATTACAAGTAAACCACAAGGAATGCCATTTGGAAGGGCATCTCACTTTATTTCTACATTGAAAAGTGAAGTGAATGAAAATAGAAACTTGTTTATACTTGCCATCTGTTTCATATACTTTCTTTTTTCTGAACACTAAAAACACTTGGGTTTTAGATCTAAAGATTAGAGTTTCAGATTGTATTTCCAATGTAGCCAACATAAATAAAACAGAACGCAGCACAGTGTCAGACCACCTGGCTTATAAAAGCTGCTTCTCAGCTTTCATGCCAAAAGGGCTTTTAATTAATACAGAAAAAATAATATATTTAAAGATTAATATATGAATATCTGTTTGTATGTGCATGATTATTGTAAGTTCACATTTATTGATTTGTATAGCACTTTCAACAGCATCGTCTCAATGTAGCTTTGCAGAGCCTGACCCACAAAGAGCAAGCAACGTTTTATTGTGTGTTTTATAATATGTGGACTTACATAAATGCCCCTCAATGTGTAAATGCAGAGTTTCCAAACATATTTAAACGTAATGTTTTCTTTATGAAGTCCATTTTGTCATATTAATATCGAGTAGCAACATCAGTTAAAATGCATTTCAAAATATGCAAATGCATATTTTAAATTAGCATTGTTTTTCAATCTTTTGGGTTGTTTCAGTACAAAACATGTTAAACAAAACCCAAAGCATTTTGTAATTGCTACAGGCTCATGAAATGAGGAGTGCATTTTCTGAAATAAGGAGAAAGAATGTTTTTTTTTATTAAGGCTACTGGCCAAGCATTCTTTACATCTGGTTAAATAATATCATTTAACACATCTTGTAGATAAACTGTTCACCGAAATGTCTTATATTTACATTACACACATTCAGTCATTTGGCAGATGCATTTATCCAATATGAGACCTACAAACAAGATAACAACACAAGTCAGTAGTTTAAGGAAAACCATCTAAACTGCAGCCATCAACCCTCCACATTACTTGATCTGGCATTTTTCTTAATTAATTTTTTTTTTATAACAAGTGTCTGTGGAAGAGGTGTGTTTCTTGAAAATGTTAAGTGAGTCAGCCTTACGGATGTTGTTGGGAAAGTTGTTCCACCATTTAGCAGTGGTGAATAAAATAGAGTGAGAATTGGCGTCTCGGTGAGTTGAAATCACCAGGCGACATTCATCACTAGAGCGTAGTGAACGAGTTGGAGTGTACGTAGTGAAGATGTCTTATTTTATATTACTTATTAGGTTAAAGCACAACTCGCTGGGACAAAGTCCAAAGGGCTTAAAGTCTTGTCCAACAGTGTGATTAGTGTTTCTCTACTACTCTTCTCTCTACATTGTGTTTTAGAAGCTGTCCACATTCAATAAAAAGCAATGACTCTGACCTACAAAGACAATCCCTGGATCTGCTCCTCAAGCAGCGTGTTGCTAAACGGTGGAATTATCCTAATTTTGTTTATCTGTTTTGACAAATAATCAATTGCTTTATGTATATGGTGCTTTTTACAGCAGTGTGTTGTCACAAAGCAGCTTTACAGTTTAATCCTGAACCCCAAAAGAGCAAGCCGAATTTTACGTTATTAATTTTTGTATGTTGCTCCTGCCTGTTTGAACTCGCTCTTTAAGCCGCACCGGTTTTTCCTTTCCGCTGTTGTTTTGGCCTGCTATTTAAAACACTGTTGTGTTGCTTTAAGGCAATGCAATGTTGGAAAAAGGACTATATAAATTAGTCAATTTTTAAAGACACAGAAGATAAAGAAGATTATATACCATTTTTATATAAAATACTATATAAAATGTATAATAAATACTAAACATTACCAAATACTACATAACCACATAACTACTTATTATACTATTTAAAAAATGAACAGTTTTTGTGCCAGTGTTAAAAAGATGTTGATGAACCAAATGATAAGACGTATTTTATTGTGTATTTGTATGTGTTGCAGAGTCCTGGTTTTCAATATATCTACCTTCTGTTATGGCGTGTAGCTGTGTGGCTGCTGCTATTCTGCGGCAGAAGTTGCTGAAAGATGTTTTGTCTTGTGATTCTCTGCTGCAGCTCATCAATAATCTCCTGGACGTTGATTTGGTCAGGCACCTTTCTTAATTCCTGCTTTTATAAAAGATCGGTGTACATATAGGTATTCCATTAAAACATTAATTACATTATGGAATTCTATCTAATTACAAATGAGTATAAAATATTATTAATGATGATATTAAGCAATGTTGTGGTATTGATGTGACCCAAGATTAGAGGGTTAGGCTTCAGTCTGACGGTTGGGAGTTCAAATCCCCAGTTCACCAAAGTGGGTCTTTAACCCCTAATTAATTTAAGGATGCTGTATCATTGCTGACCCTATACTCTGACCACATATATGCTTAGATACAGGTGTATTCAAAATTTTGTAATACACACCTTTATCTCATCTTATCACCATCATAACCTCAAAACATCACGATGAGCCAGTTTTGTTAAATGAAGCATGGATGACGATCAATCATGCTGATGTCGCTGGTAATATGGCACATAAGAATACATTCCACAAAATACCAGCAAATTCTAAGATTATATTTGTGTGAATAAACTGCAAGGGCTACCATTATGTTACACACTTCTGAAATAACAAATTTGCTCAATATTGCTTTAATTATTTGTCATTATTAATAATGAATTCTATTTATCTAGACACTGATCATGTTGCTGATTTCTTACAAATAAAGGGAACGCTAAAATAACACATCTTAGATCTCAATGAATAAAATATTTCAATTACAAATCTTTATTTAGTAGATAGTGGAATGCGTTGAGAACAAAATAAAATCAAAATGTAAATGAAAATGATTCTCTCATGGAGGTCTGTATTTGGAATCCTACTCAAAATCAAATGACCGGCTGATCCAACTTCAGTGGAAATTCCTCAAGACAAGTCCAAATGAGGCTCAGTAGTGTGTGTGGCCTTCACGTGCCTGTATGACCTCCCCACAACAGCTGAAAGCTCCTCCAATAGCACGCTTTATGTGCTGTGCTGTTTAGCCTTGGAGCGCCAGGACAGGGTGCCGATCCATCACTGGGCACACAATCACCCACACACACTATATAGGGGCAATTTAGAGCAACAAATTCACCTTGAATCCATGTTTTTGGACTGTGGGTGGAAACCGGAGAACTGGGGGAAAACCCACACAGACACGGTGAGAACATAGAAACTTCACCTACATCGGGATTCAAACCTGGATCCCTAGTGCTGTGAGGTAGACATGCTAACCACTACGCCACTGTGCTGCCTTAATATATAGAAAACTTTAATTTAATACATTACATTACATTAAGTCATTTATTATCAACTTTTATTCAAAGCAACTTAAAAATAAGAGAACAACACAAGTATATAATTTATGAAAAAAACAGCTACACTGTATCATCAAAACCTGCACATTATTAGATCGGGGTCTTTTTTTATAGCAAGTGTTTGTAGAAGAGGTGTGTTTTAAGAAGTTTTTTGAAAAAGCTGAGTTACTCAGCTTTACAGATGTTGTTGGAAAGGTCGCTCCACTATTTAGCCGTGGGGAATCAAATGGAGCGAGAATTAGCGCCTCAGTGAGTTGGAATCACCAGGTGACGTTCATCACTAGAGCGTAGTGAACGAGTCGAAGTGTATTTAGTAAAAATGGACTGAAGGTAAGAGGGGGCAGATCCAGAGAATGTCCTGTAGGCCTGAGTCAGTACCTTGTACTAAATGCGAGCAGCTACAGGAAGCCAATGGAGAGAGAGGAGTAATGGAGTGACGTGAGTTCCCTTTGGCTGGTTAAACACGAGTCGAGCTGTGGAGTTTTGAACCAATTGATTGTTGAAGTTGTGAGACCAGCAAGCAGAGCGTTACAATAGTCGAGCCGAGATAGGATGAGGACGTGGACCAGCAGCTGGGTGATGTGGCAGAAGTCCAGTTTCTTAGCAATTAAATATTTCCCCGTTTTTAAAAACCGTGTTCTGTAACTTGCCTATTAAACGGCAGTATTTAACTGTAAGCGAAACCAGAAACCTGTTGCTCAGCGATCGGCATTCATTAAAAAAAACATACTAGATAACGTCTCAAAAGTCCAGTTTCTTAGCAATTTTGCATTCAATAAAAGGCATTTATGAATCAAACCTTGTTTTTTAATTAAAGTGTGTTTGTAACTGTTTTATTAAATCACGGGCAAGAGGAATAAATATTCCGCTACGAATTGGATCTGACAAAACCTCTTTCCCGTGAATTATTCACAATAATTCCACATAATTCCACATCTTTCTGGTCATTGATTTCACTTTATTTTGTTTATCCATTCACAGGTATCTCTTTGGAATTGCTATGCCACATTGGAGGCAACTATCAACCGCAGTCTGCCACCAAATGCTCACTTGTATAAATCCAATTCACCTGTTGATGAGTTTACCAGCACACCTGTGGATGAACAGAATGTTAAACGGTGTCCTCCAAGCTTCTCTGTAAATGAGCAATCTGGATCTCCATCAGTGAATTTAGAGAAGTGTTTTAAAGCTCAACCTGTGCGATCTGAAAACAAAGTCATCACAGCTTTATGAACAAGTCTTAAAAGTAACAATTGTAAAGCTGACGTTCAGGTTTAGCTCAGTTCATGTAGTAAATAATATCCACAGGGAAAGTTCAGTAAAATGGAGATAAGGCTAGAATATATTATTCACATATTAGCTGACAACATTATTTGATGTATTTCTGCTGATGAAATCGGTAAACATTTAGTTAACTACTCTGATGGGTGAGTTTTGGTTTTATTATTGTTATTTATTTAAAGGTTAAATACACTTTACATTTTGCAGGAGTGGAACTGTTCACACTGTTTGTCGTTGTTAAAATTAATATTAAAACGCAGTTGCAACTATCCACACTGTAAAAACAGACTCATTATTATTATTAACAGTCCATCATATCAATAATTGGCTGTTCTATTAAACCTTTAAACCTATTTCATATTTAAGCCATATTTACATGAATAATTCTTTGCTGAACGATCATAAATTATACTTCATACACAGAGCACCATTCAAACGTTTGGACACACCTCCTTCTTGCACCATTGTCTATTTTCTCCACTTACCATATAGATGGACTTTGTAGGTTTACAATTACAGACTGTAGTCCAGTTTTCTTGTTTTTGTTGGTCCCCTATTGGTCAGGAGCATCACAACAGGTATAATTTGGGTGGTGTTAATGGTCAGTTCTGCAGTGACACTGATGCGGTGAGGGGGTTCCTGTGCAGCAGTGCTGCTGTTTCATTTAATCACCTCAGTGACACTGCTGGGATAGGAATCATGCACCAACCTAATAATACCCGCTCTGTGGTGGTACTATTGGGGTCCTGACCATTAGAACAGAGTAAAGGAATGTACACAGTATGTACTGTAGTCCACAAACAGATGGACTACAGTCTGGTCATAAAACTACAAAGTTCATCTATATGGTAAGTGGAACTGATAACGTGGACAAAATCTGTATGTGCCTAATTACAATTATGCAGGTTCATATTTTATTGGTGTGTTACGCTTTGTCAAAATTCCTAAACCGTAAGTTGTCACAGTATTTGAACCGTATTTTGAACTTTGCTCAGGGTTTAGTCATTAATTTACTATAAAGCTGTTTTAATAATTTGTCGACCCACGTTTTAGAAATGTTTTAGTTGCTTATTGTTCTTGCTTGTTTTCTTGCTGCTGCATGTTAATACTTAACTATTCTCAAAATTGGTTCAGTTTGTTATTTTAATTAAATCACTATTTGTGATGAATCTCACTGCATATTTACACCATTCACCTTTTACTCCACTCTCACACTCCTGCCATAGATATTCATTTCTACAACTTGCAGCTGTTGCTTTGAGTTGTGCAAAGTTTAAATTCTCAGCTCTGTGTTATTCAAACATTGTTAGTGTTGTGATGCCAAAACACACATTAATGGGGTTTAGAGGCTGCACTTTTGTTGCTTCTTTTAAGACAAATGACGATAAAGAAAAGCCAAACGATTTCCATCATGTATTTATATTAACACAGAGCTGGAAACAAATAACAAAAGGTTCAAAACCACCATAAGTATGAACACCGGTCTTTGTATCTGTTCTTTACTGTCTCGTCTGTTGTTAAAGAATACACACCTTTGCACAAAACACACATTGTTTCTTCATGTACTGTAGATGGACTTTGTTTACAGTAATACATCTGTTTCTCTACATACTTTATTAGACCCCTTTACTCTGTTCTCTGATTAGCCGGCCCCCCACAGAGCAGGGTTGATGGTACGAGTGGATCAGACACCTGTATGTTCTGATTGGAGTACTGTTCTTTGTCCAGCAGCACCGCTGTGTCTGATCCACTCGTACCAGCGCACACACTAACACACCACCACCATGTCAAATTCACTGCAGTACATTCACCACCCGAATACCTCCACTGTGGCGGTCCAGATAATCAGAGAACAGAACAAATGGAACAAAGAACGTATGTTGAGGGACACACGGATTACATAATGTAACTCTAGAACTATAAAGTATATCTATCTGATCATAGGAAATGACAAAATGGACAGTGGGTGTAGAACTGAGGAGGTGCAGTTAGTTATTAGATCTGGGTTTAGCAACATTATGCGCCCAAAGTATAAGTTTAGAGGATCAGACCGACATGAATATGCTGAACCAGCAATTTATTTAGCAATTATCATTGGACTCAATGTACTTTTATAGTTAAAATCCTTTTTAAATTGTTAAATATGGACACCTTATCTCTAAACAATCTGTACATGGCTGTCCTACACTGCTGATGCTGCCCAAATGCGCAAGAATGAGGAGTCACTCAACAGAGTCCTTTA
>JAOUQT010326615.1:0-13734 GCA_025769995.1 Xyliphius kryptos
GTGTGGGTTTCCTCCGGGTTCTCCGGTTTCCTCCCACATTCCAAAAACATGAAGGTTAATTGAATGCTCTAAATTGTCCTGTATAGTGTGTGTATGTGTGTGACTGAGTGACTGAGCGAGTGAGTACCCACTTTTTTTTTTTTTTATTAAATTTGGAGATTCGGTTCATAGTAGGTGTACAACACCAATCTTAAGCCAAACAATTATGTCCCAATTTTTTTTTTAAATGTCATCTTTTGTTCTCAATTAAAACACAACCTAAAATATGTTTTATGTGCATGGTGAAAACTTCAGGCTTAACTGTTGTAATGCAGTGAGTCCACTTGCCTTGTTTATCTGGAATGGATACAGGGTTCATTTTCATCATAGAGACTGTTCAAAGCCAAACCTTGAAAAGAAAGCCTGGCGTTAACATGCCGAATATTTTATGTATAATGTTCTTTCAAAGTAATGTTAAGAGGCATCTGTTATTATATCATTTATGTTTTACTTTCAAATGAGGCTTAATGTCAGTGAGATGGAGTAAACTGTTGTGATGCCTTTATCTTTGTTCCTTTCAAAGCCCAAAATTTACACTTCCCTCAAGAAATATTCATTCACATCAGTTTTATATTCAGTTACAACAGCGAGGGGACTTCATTGGCTTCAACACCATAGATAGCTTTAGACTTGGGTCATCCTTTTTGAAATTAAATATGGATATAAATCAGAATAAATGTATTTTTAAGTAATGTAACCAAATATGTGCCTTAAATACATTTGGTTCAATTGATACAAGCATGGATACCTTTGTGTTTTTCTTAACACTGGCTTTATAAAGTGATAAAGTGATCTTTTGGCCTACTGTACTTACACATTGGAATTTGTCCTTCACCCGTGCAGTGAAATACACCATGGTGAAATGCGCACATGTGCCTGCAGTGGTGGGCGGCCTTGTGTACAGCACCCAAGGAGCAATCGCGATTGGGTGCTTTGCTCAAGGTCACTTCAGCCGTAGTACTTGGTGGGACCCGGAATCAAACCATGGACTTTCGGGTTGCATGGCAGGTTCCTTAACTATAAGCCTACGACTTCTTTACACTGGCTTCAGTTAGTACCAAACCAATATTATCTTTCTACAGGGTGATCATTTGCACACAAATCAAAAAGCTGATTCAGATCGTCAGTAATAAGAGAACGAGTAGTTGTTTTATATTCAGGTACTTCCTCCCCACTTCTTTATGAATGATAATAGATCAACTCATGTGGTGGAACATCTGCCTGCAGTATTATCAGAGCATCCCGTGGGAAAAAGACAGACTATCACTTTGGTCTTCTGACATGATCACAGCATCGTCTTGTGACAGCATGTTTATTGTTACATGTGGCTTTGATCATTCACATGAAAAAGCATCCTACAGGTTGTAATTAGGCAGTCAGGACAGGTTAGAATGTGAACCTGTAGCTGTAAGTGTAAAACAGAGGCCACAATAGTTTTACACTTACAGCCTCTAACCAGTGAAAAACAGACTAATTTACAGTTCGAAATACAAAATTTTGGTCTAATAAATGACAAAAAAAAAAAATCTTTGTAATCAATTATTAAGGGACTTATCCTGTATTCTAAGTGGGATGCAGAAAAAAAACTGCAGTCACATCCTTTTAATCTCATGAAAATTAAAAGGGAAGGTTTGTTATCATTCCTGTCACGCTCAGCCCCATAGTACGTCTGCTAGCTCAACTGCTAAATGAAGTGCTTTGCAGTGTGATGCCCCCTAATGGATTTTTCCTTTTTCTCATCATTAAAACATTGCTCCAGCCATCTTCTATACTCTTTGGGTGCTTTTGTTCTTTGGCACATTAACACACTAATTAATATGCATTCCTTAAGGCTTTACCAGTGTTCAGCCAGCATATTGGTTCTTCACTTTGTCACTTAAATATTAAATCTGCAGAACCTCTGGTACTGCGTGACGAAATGCTTATGATTAAAAGCCATATACAAACAAATTATTTACCAAAACCCTACAGTAAAAGCATGTGCAGCTGTAGATTATTAACACACAGAGGAATTCGTCCTCCATATTTAACTCATCCATGCAGTGAAACACACCAATACAGTAGTATTTGCTCAACCATCCAAATTATCAGAATCAGGTGTTCCAATCCCTTTCATGGCCATAAGTGTATAAAATTAAGCACCTGGGCATGCAGACTGTTTTTTACAAAAATTTGTGGAAGAATGGGTTGCTATCAGGAACTTGGTGAATTCCAGCGTGGAACTGTAATAGGATGCCACCTGTGCTACAGTCCAGTCATGAAATTTTCTTGATCCTAAATATACCACAGTCAATGGTCAGCTGTATTATAAGAAAATGTGTTAACGACAGCAACTCAGCCACAAAGTCTGATGCCACGTGTAGCAAGGCCTTCATGTAGCCTTGAGATAAGCTCAAGAACAGTGCGCAGAGCGCTTCATGGAATGGGTTTCCATGGTCGAGCTGTTGCAACCAAGCCATACATCAAATGCAAATACAGTGGTGTAATGCATGCTGCCACTGGACTCTAGAGCAGTGGAGACAAGTTCTCTGTCAGATGGAGAAGCACGATTTGTCACTCCAATCTGGCTATAGAGGGGGCTGGTTGTGTCGGTTGTCAGGAGAACAGTACTTGTCTGACTGCATTATGCCAAGTGTAAAGTTTGGTGTGGGATTGTTATTCAGGAGCTGGGCTTGGCCCCTTATTTCCATTAAAAGGAACTAAATGCTTCAGTGCCACAACATTCTGGACAATTCTATGCTCCCAACTTTGTGGGAACAGTTTGCAGCTGGCCTCTTCCTCTTTCAACATGACTGTGCACCAATGCACAAAGCAAAGTCCATGAAGACATGGATGACTGGTCTGCACAGAATCCTGACCTAAACATGACAGAATGGTTTTGGGATGAATTATAACGGGGAATGAGAGCCAAGCCTTCTCGTCCAACATCAGTGTGTGACCTCACAAATGCGCTTCTTGGAAAAATGATCAAAGATTCCCATAAACACACTCCTACACCTTGTGGACAGCCTTCCCAGAGAAGTTGAAGCTGTTCTAACTGTGAAGGGTGGACCTTATTGGAACCTATGGATTAGTAACGGGATGTCACTTAAGCTCATGTGTAAGTCAAGGCAAATGAGTGTATACTTTTGAGAATATAGTGTACATACACTGGTGAAGTAAGCACATGTGCCCAAAGCTATAGGCAGCCTTGTATAAGAATTTAGTAAAAAATTGAGAAATTGGGTTTAGGTGCCTTGCTCAAGGGCACTTCAGCCATCGTACTTGGTGGGACCGGTAATCAAACCGAGGACCTTCGGGTCGCAAAGCAGGTTCCTTAACTACAAGCCTACCGTTAACAGTAATAAGCTGAAAAATTGCTTGTTTGTTCAACAGAAGAAAGAAAACACTGTATTTGAAACATCTTTACCTTAATTATGTAATTATCCAATTAGTCAATTTTGTCAGAGAAATACAGATCATAAAAATACTCTAAAAACCTTTGCTGTCTGGGCTAGCTTTAAAAATTTCATAATTGACCTGAATGCACTCTTCCAGGTTAAAGATGAGCATCACATTGCCATTATTATGAGTAAATTGCTCATCTTACTCTGTTCTCAAGTACCCCGTCATAATCTTCTCTTTTCTTAAGACTCCCATGCTCTTTCATCCTTCTATAAAGCCTTTGTCTCACCTTTTCTTCCCCATCATATAACCTTCTCACCCTTTTTCCAACCTTCCAAGGCTGTCTCTCGGTCTTCTTCTTTGAGCCCCACACCTTTCTTTTCTCTGATCAATGCAATCTACACTCCACTTTGTTACACAGGCATTGGAGCCAATCAGTATCTCTTAATTAGAGTTACTTAATGAGTCTCAGATAACACACCATTAACATTTACAGAAACTAACAAGTGAATAAGCTTTAGTGTTGTACTGAAATTACTTTAGTTCTCTAATGTATATACACTCATTGACCACTTTATGAGGTACACTTATGTGTTCATACACTTAATCTTTATATAATTTTGGGTAGGGTTCCCTATGCCCATCCAGGGGAGAACGTCTTGGGCGCCGGTCAGACACACCAGGACAGGGCGCCAGTCCATCGCTGGGCAAGATAATACATTAAAAATGTATATGTATACAGTATATAGTATACATATATCTTCTTAAAGTACTATTTTAAGAGAAAGAACAAATTCAATAGTTAGCTGCAGACTTAAAACAGATTATTGTTTTTTCAAAACCAGACTTGCTCTGTTTTAATAAAATTGTGGTAGCTGTGTCTGCACTTCCGGGAGTTGGTGCATCTAAATGCGTCAATAAATCCTTATAGTGCTGACACTGCGACAGCTATTTTATTACACTGGTGCGAATCTGGTATCAAACTCCTGCTACTGAAATATTACTTTAAAGCAAAAAACTATATTTTGGGTGTACTGTTTGATCTGTAGCGTGTAGGCAATTATCACAGAAAACATTTTGATATGTTTCATCATACTGAGAAAATAAGAAAATTATATATTCATTCATTCAAGAACAGTTCTTAAACCATAATCTATAAATATTTCAATTGTAAATATATTTTTCACTATAACTGTCAGGTTTGAATTATGATAGCATGATGGCAGGTGTGAGTGCACTCATCCTCTGTCTTGGAAGAAATGGTTATAGGGACTGCATACAGAAAACATTTATAACCTTAACATTAAAACGCTTTCTTATGAATTGTTTCCATATTTTGTCTGACAATATTTAATCACTGGAATCACAAGACAGCAGCCAACCAAGGCCACAGCATTGTTTTTTGTCAGTGTGTTCAGTGGACAAATGCACGAAAGGTCAATGACAGACTGTAGAACTCAGAATTGCATTTTGAGATAGGCAAGCCTTTACCATAAAATAAATAGTTTGTATAATATGTACTTGAGAGAATAAAGGTGCATTACTTCAGTGAATTAATGAGCGTAAGTAATTGAAATGGAGTTTTAATTCATTAAAACAAACAGTATTTGCTCGATGCTTTTTATGTGTCCCTGCTCTCTTTTTTATTCATCTTAAGAGTGAACATCTCCCGAAGAAACACTTTTACAGTGTTTTTCGGGCTAATGCTTTTTAATTCTCCTGGGGAGTCAGAAGTGGTTAGGCAGTCATGCCTCTAAAAGTTCAGGTCTTTACCTTTATCTGGCATCACGCCTCTGGCCATCCTCACAAAAGCCTGATGCTAATTGAACGTATCCTGGACTGTGTGCACTGTGACCTGCACAACCTGTTTTTTTTTGACACAACGCTCACCATGGATGCCTCCTGACTCTTGCCATCATCATATGCATGATGTTTAGATTAGGCAGTAATTAAAGCCTACATCTTAGTTTGTTCTAAGCCAGGACTTACAGTACATTACATTAAGACTTACCAATGAGACAACAACACAAGTCAGTAGTTAAGGAGAAACCAGCTACACTGTAGTATCATCTAAATGGAGTGTTTACACATTCACACACAGACTTATAGGGATAATTTAGAGCAGCCAATTTGCCTTGAATCCATGCTTTTGGACTGTAGGGGAAACTAGAGAACCTGGAGGAAACCCATCCAAACATGAAGAGAACATCAAAACTTCTATCGAAACCTAGATTGGGATTTGAACTTTTTTTTTTTTTAACAAATGCATTTCATTTCTTAGTTTTAAAAAAGTTTCAGGGGCAAAAAATGGTTTAGCGTTAATAATATTTTCCATTCTGTTGTGATCAAATCTCTTAACTGTAATTCGACAAAACCTCAATTTAAACGTATTTAAACTTCTGCACCTCCACCTGTTGCACATTACTATAGTTTACTCCTTGGTTTAACACTTTTTTTTTTTTCTGTTTTCCCTGTGTTTCTGGACTGCCGAGAAAATAGTTTTTATTTAAACTGCATGGAGATGGGGAGGCTCTGTCCTCGAGAGCACTGCTCGACATGAGCAGCTAAAAGGCAGGGGTTCCCCCGACATCTCAGCATGGTTCACTTTGGTCAGACCCGAGCTGGCTTTCGTAAGTGCATCCTCTTTTGTTTCTCTTCCTCCTTTATTATTTTCTTTGCCTTTGATCCAGTGCCAGTGTGATGGTAGGAATGGGCTGCATCTGTCTTCTGGTTTAAGACGTGGATGTCCTTTCAAATACTGTATGCTCACTGCTGTGTGCGTTGAGAGCACATTGCTCACATCCTCAGATATTTTTATATTAAAACCTTTGCACTGTGGTGACATTTCTTTTAATCCGTCTATATCAGTCTTGCACTGTCAAGTTTTTAATAAAACTTATTGTTCTTTCTAAGTCCTATGCTTTAGACCTGTGAGAAAAGAAACAAATTCTCTCACAAAAAAAAAGAACAGAAAAAACAGCTAAGGATAAGCCAATTTAAGTCAATATACTTCAAACACGACTGTGACTCTAGTCAAAGGTTAATGAAAGGGCACTTTGCTGCAAGAATGATGACATGGCAGTAGGATGAAAGACTGGATTATTTAAGTCTTTCAAAAAGTCAAAAAAGACTCCTGTAGCGGACAGAAAACAATTGTCAAAAACAAACAAATATGTCTTAACATTAGTTACTAAGAATTACCTTGTCCTACATTTACATTGTCATTCAGTAGATGCTTTTATCCAAAACAAGTTACAAATGAGAGAACTACAGGAGAAACCAGCTACACAATAATGTCAAACCTGAACATTATCCGATCTGGCTTCTATTTTTTCTTTTCTTTTTTCCTGTGTTTTTTTTTTATAGCATGTGCTTATGGAAGAGATGTTTTCAGATGTTTTTTAAAAAATGCTGAATGACTCAACATTACAGACAGTGTTGGGAAGATCATTCCACCAATATGCAGTGGAGAAAGATACAGAGTGAGAATTAGCACCACGGTGAGGTTAAATCACCTGGCGACATTTATCACTAGAGCGCAGTGAACAAGTTGGAGTGTGTTTTGGAAAGATGGATTGAAGGAAAGGGGGCATAGATCCAGAGATTGTCCTATAGGCCAGAGTCAGTTCCTTGTACTGAATGTACAAGTCGATGTAAAGAAATGAATTGTGGAGTGACAAGACTTCGCGTGGGCTGGTTGAACACAAGTCGGTCTGCAGAGTTTTAAATCGATTGTAAAGGCCTGATTGTAAAAACTGTAAAAATGAACTTGATGCATCTTATGCAAAAAATATGGGCACCCTTAGCCATGTAACTGCTTACATTATTTTTAATGTAAACTATGGTGATGAAATCGGGTCATGGCATGTTGATTGGGGCTGAATGCAAATTTCTAAACTGTATACATGTTATAGTCTTTTTCCACTCACCATATGATGGGACTGTAATTTTACAATAACAGACTGTAGTTCATCTGCTTTCTTGTTTTTGTTAGTTCCCTGTTGGTTCTCTATTTTCTATCGGTCAGGACCATTACAGAACAGGTATAATTGGGTGGTGTATAGCTTGTCGGTTCTGCAGTGACACTGATGTGGTGAGGGGGCTTTAGTGCAGCAATGCTTCTGTAGTTTTATTTAAACACCTTAGTGACACTGCTATAATAAAGATAATGCACCAACCAAATAATACATGCTCTGTGGTTGTACTACTGGGGTCCTGACCATTAGAGGACAGATGGACTACAGAGCCTGATTGTAAAACTGGATTTTGGTAGCTCAGTGGTTACGGTGTTGGGCTGTCAATCTGAAGGTTGGTAGGTTCTAATCCCAGGTTCACTGAAACTACCAATGTGGATTTTTGAGCAAGACCCTTAACCCCTATTGCTCCATTGGTGCTGTATCAGCCCTGTGTTCTGACTCCAATGAAGTTGTGATACTTGTAAGTCACTTGTATGAAAGTGTCTGCTAAATGACCAAATGGGATGTAATGTAGAACTGCAAAGTCCATTTTTACCGTAAGCAAAACTAATAAAATGGACAATAAGTGGAGCAAATAAGAGGTATGTCCAAGCTTTTGACTGGTACTGTATATTTCATACTAGAGAATGCATTGAAAAATAACACTGTGCTGTATGCAGCTCCTGATGCACAATCACTTAATAGAACTTGATGTCTACATGTTCTCAGTGGGCTATATTTTAATTCCTTAACTTATTAAGTGTAACATCAATATTCTGACTTTCTAACTAACTTATTAACTCTATCAAATTCAATTTATGTGACCTCCCTCTCGTTATCAAACTTATTCTGCTAAAACAACCATGCTGATGCTTTTAATTGGATTTCTTTTGAAATTGCCCATGCTGCATTAATGACTGCCATTAAGCTGAAATTGTACTCCATTACCCAGCATTGAAGTTAATGAGCAGTACCATAGGGGCAGCATGGGTAATGCAGTCTCTGAGCTCAATGTGAACTCTGCTCTGCCTTCAGCAGATGTGTTATAAGCCCATTGATTCTTAATTAAAAATCATGTTGCTTTGCACTCTGTTGCTTTGCACTCCAATAACTTTGGATTAACTAGAAATGCACTACTGGTTTGCATGTACTGCCTATCCAAATGTTCATCGCAAATCAGAGTTTGAAACTATGTTAATTACATTATGATTCGATAAATGGGCCAAGTAATTCTGCCATACTGAGCTGATAAATAGGATGTGGTGGTATTACCAGAACGTGAGTAGTCAAATGGAAGTCGTGAATATATGGGAGCTGCTTATGAAAATAAGTATTTGGGCTGGGGACTTAAAATGCACGTCAACATGTAAAAAGTTATTTGTATTAAATTTTTGGGTGGGTATAATGGATAATGATAACTCATGGTGAGAGATGAGTAGGGGAGTTACGTGGGTTTAATAACAACCTGCTTGCTTCATCTTATGTGGCGCGGCAGTTGGCAGATTTTAACAAGTGTTTAGTGGTGGTTGCTGTACATACACCTCTGTGCACAGGATCAATGCATATGAGCAATATTCTGTGAACAACCCACCCTTCCAGTATTTATCAGCTGTATCACACATACTTAATTTACCAAACAACACTACACAGTTACTACTGCACATCTGGTTACAACACTGATTTAGACAATCCACTATGGTGCCCACTAACTAAATATTGATAATCTTGGACGATTCTACCAGTTCTGACTGTGAAACTTCAAATAAAAATCCACAGAAATAAGAGCTATGTCAAACTCTTCGTTATTACCCCCCCCCCCCCCCCACACTCTTCGTTATTTCTTGACTAAAAGTTGGTGCGACCAGTCACAGAGGCTTCGCCTATGGAGACAGAGTAGCAATATTTTGAATCTCCTGTTTGTCCTAAATGTACAGTGGAATTGACAAGGCATCTGTATATGTCTACACATTAGTACAAATATGCGTGGTGGGGCAATAAGGTACCTATGTCTAATGAAATGCACATACAAATCTGGGTCGATCTCCTCTGTTTGATCTTCCCATACCATCATTACAATGATGGTATGACGACGATTCTGTACCCTTGTAATCCTGTGGACGTCCTGACATTAGAGAACAGAATAAACAGAACATGAAGCGTTTCTCATGTTTACGGGCTTGTGGTTAAGAAACCAGCCTTATGACCTAAAGGTCCCCAATTTGATTCCCAGTCCCACCAAGTAGTATGGCTAAAATTATTTGCTCACTTTAGGGACTACAAAGTGCACATGTTTAAGTTGATGTACGTAATAAATTGGCCAGCATGTTTTTACAAAGCTTGACATCTAAAGCCTATGTTTGGCTTTCAGGTTATTTTATTTATATAGCACCATTTACAAAAGTACACTGTCACAAAGCAGCTTTTCAGTTTCCTCAGAGTATACACCTAATAAGCAAGCCGATTCAACAGCGGCAAGTGAAAAGCTCTAGCTGTTTTATAAGGAATAACGCTTGGGAAAAACAAGACATAATGCTTGAACTGCAGATAAAGAGCTGATAATAACACTAAGAAAACAGCAGTAAGAATTAATCAAGCACAGTGCTAAAAAAATTCTTTAATCAGCATTTTTATTTTGCCTTTTAAAGCATTGCTTACCTTCATTTCAAAATACTTTTCCATCCTGGTTACAGATTTTACATCAGACTAATATCTGGGCATTGAGTTAGCAATCCAAGGACATTTACAGTATGTTTTTGACCTCCTTTGACTTCTTGCTCTTTTAGGAAGGTGATGAGAAGCAGTACAGTAACCCGTTTTATTTTAAGTCCTAAAGTACAGCATAAATCTAACCATCAATGATTCTGCCCTAAAGTAAAAAAGAAAAGCTTTAAAACCTCTACGCTTTATTTCTATGGTTATCCTTTCTGTGATATAAAGCCTATTTACTATAAACCATGTTGATGCATCTTCAGTTTTATACTTTTATACTCCAGCTGTAAAGACCGTCACTGAGGTCACTGTAACGTTTTTCCAATTTAATTTTTTAAGGTCATGCTCTGTGTAATTTACACCTGGACTAATACAAACTGTTTTAAACTCTAGTGTATTTGGCAAACTGGCCATGAAATGATTTCCTTAAAAAGTGTTATGTTCAGGTGGATGAATGTTTTAAATACATTATAAGAGATACTCCTCCAAAATGAGCTGAAGAAAGTTAAATGTAGATTAAAAAGCATAGCGAGACAGAAATGAAGCACTTGTCCCTTCACAACCTTAATTAACTTCAAGGTTGAAAGTGTAAAATTTAATTATAGACACTTAAAAGATGTTAATATTCTGACAATGTGCCAGAATACATGAAAATGTCATATTCCACCAGAATCTTGTCACATGACTTCCTGAAAATAAAAAAATAAAAAGTCTCACTTAAATTAATAACATCAGACAGGCCTCTGCCCGTCATACCTTTACCCATGTCCGGCTTTTCTGACATTTCTGGGTTAATTCCCACAGCAAAAAAAAAATGCTGATGGGTAAATTGGAGCCTTCTAGTTGGTGGGGATATATTTATCAGGAAATTTGTAGTGTCAATGCCATTAAAAAAAGAAGGGTTGCAATTGGTCAATACGGAAATCTACTCCACTATTGAAATCCCCAACAGTAAAAGTGAAAATATGTATGTGATTTTGTGAAATATATGATTTGCTTAGATTCAACTACATAGGTGCGGCGTGGGTGTGGCCAGGTAATAGTATGTCTATAAACTGTGGTCGCATCAATAGTCAGGACAGTTTAGATTTGAAACATCATTGATATCTCAAACTATTCAAAATTAAGTACAAGTAAATACAACAATAAATGGGTGTGGCCTATTGAGCAAGTGGGCTTATTAATGAGGTCACCTAAATAGGATGGTGGAACAGCATGGACATCTTAAACTGTAAAGACATAAATGTAAGCGAATAGGATCAAAAATGGGTGTGAGGGGGTGCATATATATATATATATTTTGTACCGTAATGATGTTATTGGTGGCCTGTAATATGACACTGCATTTCTTAAGGAGAGCTGTCCGTGGTACTTAGTGTGTTCAAGTGAGGAGAAGAAATACAAATTTTAAAGAGTGATAAAAAGTAAACAGAAAGTGCAATCAGTCTGTGGGTGTCTCTACATTTCACTCTAAACATGGTGAGTTTTTGTGTTTGTAGCTTAAAAATGTATTTAGTTACGGCACTTTGAAAATCAGATTTTTACCATCAAATGAATTAAGCCAACATTGAAAAGTATTTATGAGTAAATAGAGTGCGACCAGGCTGCAATTTTACGAGTCCTGTCTGGCTGCATCCATCATCAACTCCAGCAAATTTCGTTTTTGTAGTTTAAAAAATGGCCGAGTAACGGTGGTTTAACTATCGCCGTAATGGAAAGTGAATGGTAATTTTGACTAGGAAAAACAGAAATATCTTGGGAAAGGTTTGACTGATTCTTTAGATGTATTCAAGCACTCATCTCACCAATAAGCCGGACTTGTCCAGCGAAAATCATGTCGATAGCTCAAAAATTGCAGGAGAAAAAGGGAGACAAACATAGTGGAACATGAAAGTCGGATAATAATAGTGTGATCACACTAAAAATTACTTCATAGGTTTCCTGAAAGTTTTTGGGGGTTTAAATCAGTGGAACAAAGAGCTGTTGTATGGCATATAGGTAACTCGTGTAGCCAGAAAAAAATCACTAAAAATATCCTCATAAAATGCAATATTTAGGAAACACTCACTGAAAATTCTGATTAAATCCTGATTATTTGCACACCAAATCCATCCTTCTTTTTTTTCTCTTCAAAAAGATTTTAAGATTTTAGTTTTATCAAGTCTATTTTTACTGCTATTAAAGCTAATGCTAAAAGTTAAGTCGTATTTCTGGTGTGAGTTTTAATTCACTGAAAATGTTTTACTAAAACCAAAAATGCAATTGTTGAGTGAAAATTGTAATTTAAGAATAATGAAGAGCCAATTATCAAGCTTGTTTTACTAATATTGATGATAACCAGCAAGTCAGGATAACGGGAATATCAGTTACATCTCATCTGTGCTTTTTAGAACTCTAAATTGGCTTTGCCATGTCTTTTCACAAGAACATCCATTTCAGAGATGTTCTGACCCAGATGTCTAGCTATCTCAATGTCACATTTTATCAGATCCTTACACCTTACTAGTTCCCCTGCTTTCATCACATCATCTTCTGGAACAGCCTAATATATTCTACCCTATGACAGGATAATGGGACATATTTGTGTGGTGGTATTGTTATTTGTTCCAGAACAAGGTCTTGAAACACTAAAAATAAAACGTTTTATTACGATTATCCGAAACTTATGGAGAAACATTACATTATTTTGCCCTGAAACAGAAACTTTTATTTAAAGTAAGTATAACTCTTTGTAACAAGTTTTGCTCGCAGTTACTTTAGTGCTTTGAAAATTTCTTTGTTTCCAGTTGTGTAATTTATAGATGGACGGCAGAAAGTGATAAAACATGATTTATATACTTGCTATATGTTATGAACGTGATGTTTGTAATTTTTTTTACATTTAGTCATTTAGCAGATGCTCTTATCCAATACGACTTACAAATGAGAGAACACAAGACAGTTACACTGTAGTACCATCAGCCTTGTGCATTACTCGATCTAGTGCTTTTTTTGTGGTTCCTTTTATAATTTTATTTGCTTTTTAACAAGTGTCTGTGGAAAAGGTGTGGAAAACTATTCCAAAGAGTTTTTTTAATCTCCCACCTCTCAGCACCGGGGATCCAGGTTCGAATTCTTATGTGGGTAAAGTTTTCGTGTTCTTCTTGTGTCTGTGTGGGTTTCCTCTGGGTTCTCAACATACAAGACAAGCCAAATTGGACATACTCCCCTAACAGCCACCGATATATGACATATGCAATACATAAATAACTTTTGAGCATATACTAACAAAATGCTGAAAGCATAAAATGGAATGACAACGCTTGGCAAAACCAGCCTCATTGGTGGACATTTATTACAAACCTAAAGCAAAAACCAATCAAATTTCTAAAAATTGTGATAATTTTCTGAATACTTACATTTAAAATAAACATTACAAACAACATAAAAAACATGTAAACACTTCTTTGAAAATGCCCATCCTGCCATGAAAATGACTAATATGTAAACATGGCGCTAAAAAAAAAAAACAATCAACCAACCTTCGGATTCTCGTTTCTTCTCACAGTCCAAAAACAGAGGTCAGAGAGGTCAGAGAGGTTTTATTTGTCATTTCAGCTACATACAAGTACATATTGAAACGAGACAGCGTTCCTCTAGGATCACG
>JAOUQT010326621.1:0-13733 GCA_025769995.1 Xyliphius kryptos
TGTGTGTGTGTGTGTGTGTGTGTGTGTGTGTGTGTGTGTGTGTGTGTGTGTGTGTGTGTGTATATATATATATATATTTTTTTAATTTTTATTTATTTATTTGTTTTTTAATAAATAATGTTTTGGGACTCTAAATAAAATATTTAGGTTGTTGTTATTTAAATATGAGTGTGCTGTGTTTAAATTCCTTAAAAGAACTTCTAACGTTCTGAGATTTTAATCACATAAATAAATAAGAAATAACTTGGTCAAAACAACTGCTTGAATTAGGTTTGACTGTCACTACTAGTTAACTTGGAATAGTTTTCTATTATTAATATGGAGTCAAGAATTTTGTAACATTGTGATAGTGAACTTTTGCCCATAGCACTCGTAGCAGATTTTTAACTGCTTAATAGTCTATGATCTCTTCTTTTTATGATGCCCCACAAATGCCCCAGTCTGAACATAGCTAGACTGCAGACATTTCGAACACACATTGTATGACACACTATAAAGCTATACTTGTGTAATAGCACAAGTATTCTAGACGGGCACTGACAGCAGCATACTTCTTTATAAAATTCCAGTGTATGTACTTTTTTATTAATGTTATTAATGTACTTTTTTTATCAATGCAAGTCAGTTGTGTCATGAACACTGATGTACCCTCTAACTAAAACAAATGTTGTCTTTTGTTTGACCAAATCTTTCCCTTCATCTTTGCATCTTTGTTTTTTTGAGTACTCTTGAGTGCTTGTCATTTTCCACTGTCTGACCATTTAAGATGAGCTCTGGTAACGCAGATCTTCCTGCATTTCATCATGCTGCATCAAATTAGTTTAAGATTTTTAAAATACTGTAGTATGACTTCACACGTTTTATAGTGGTTTCCAGACACCTTTACATGGAGTTCTTTATCCTTTGGTTAAAAGGTGTCGTACGCAGGTCATTATTTTCATATTGGTCTATCATAGAAACTTTCATTGTGGTGGGAAGTTATATCAATACTGACTATCTCTCTCTGTTACTCCAACCACCTGCATGTCCTCCCTCACTCCATCCATTAACCTTCTCTTTGTCCTTCTGCTCCACCTCCTGTTTGGTACTTCAATCCTTAATATGCTTTTGCCAATTTAATCATCATGCCTCCTTTAAACAGTGCCCAAACAGTGTTCGAACTGTGCCGTACTTCTAATAAACGTATTTTTATTCTTGGCCATCCTCTTAATTTCCAATAAAAATCACAATTTCACCACTTCATCTTGGTTCTCTCCAGTTTTCTTTCCTGCTTTTAGGTTGGATTTGTTGTCTCTAAACTGTACAACATTGCAGGCTTCACTACGGCTCTGTAAACCTTTCCCTTTATTCTGGCAAATACTCATCTACAACAGATGTACTTATGTAACTCTATGGCATGAATATTTTACTGCTTTCCCTCTGTTCTTCAACTGTCCCAGTGGTTTTAAATTATGTTGAAATGTGTTTGTAACAAAATACAATCAAGCCAGACAAACATAATTAAAATATTTCCAGTGAACTTGTAACATTTAAAGCAAAGTTTAAGAAATTAAAAATAATAGATTCTTCTGAACTTTTTCAGAAGAATCTATTATTATAAAAAACTTTTTTTTAATGGGTTTGTACATCATCAAGACTTTTTATTGTGTCTCTGATATATATATATATACTTAGATGATGATAAGCTCAATTTGATTTCATAAAGCACCTTAGTTTACAATTTATTCTGATGTACTAAAACTGGAATAAAAGTCATCACTAGTGATGTGGTAATTGTATTTCTGCATTATAAACATATAGATCATGTAAATTTATGGGATCCTTAGAAATACTCCTCCAAGAAACCAAAGAACTATTGGCAATAAGCAGTGGTATACAAACGATGTAAATCAGTACTGCTCTTGGCCTTTCAAGTAGAATTTTGAAGGCATATATTCCAGCATTATTTAGTTGCGAATATCGTGCAATTAAACAAAGTAATTAAGACGCATAGATGGTATCATGTTAGACATCACTCAAGGTAGTGAAATCTTGACATCCAATCTAGTCCGATCTTCATATTATAAAAATACATTTCCATTGTGTTTTATAAAGCTTTTTAACAAGCTATGGACATTAAAGTTTTACACCATAGTTTTTTTTATAGTATTTATAGATAGTTATTTTCAAATACGGTATATATTATTTTTGTGTTTGCTTTTGTGGCATTTTTCCTTCTCCAAAAATTAATCATGGTTTCATTTCAGTTCAACTTTAAATCATCAAGAGACAAAAAAAAGATCATAGAATATTATCATCCTTCTCTTCCCATTGCTTATCTTATAACCAACCCTTCAGAGTGATTGGGTGTCTTTCTATATACAGTTAATACAAAAAAGATCACTGCTACACCAGTAACATGCAGCTTGTACACTAAATAAAATTCATTGGTCAGAATTAACAAACAATGATTTTTTTTTTACCTCAATACCTTATATTTTGCTGCTATACACATGAACTTTTATTTTTGTGGAGGACCTTTACATAAATGCTGTGCTGGTATTTTTATCTATAAAGGAAACTATAAAGAAAAGTATCAGGGTTGACCTTTAATATTAAGTGTTACTGAAATACGATTGAGCAGTGAAAAACACAATTTGTTATCAAAATAAGTCACAAATGTGATTACCATAGGTTTAAGGGTTTCCCTCGAGGATCAGACTGAAAAACTTTAAGGTGCTAGCTCAGGGGCTAAGTGTAAAAGAAGAAAAAAAAAAGCACTCAAGGTAAAGGATATGAGCTTTGTCAAACTGAGAGCAGTTTCTAATGCTAAGGCTGGCTAGACGCAGCACATGTTTTTATTCTCTGTAGTTTGCAATGGGTGTTTTTTTTTTATTATTTGTTTCCAGGATCCCAGTGACGAAGTCTTGAAAAGATCAGAAGAACCCAAAGACACTGCCATACCGTAGCGTTAACCATTACCAACGCCTCCACAGTCTCTTTCTCTTTTCGAATGTGTGTATGCTCATGCACATCTCAAATCTTATCCTCTAGTCAGATTGCTTCTGGGCCTACAGCAAACATTAAGGTAAGCCATGTTCTGATTTTATTACTTACTTTACTGGAGTTTAAATCTATTTAAATTCATTGGATATCACTGCAGTCATGTAGTATATGATAACAGAAGATTAGCTTGTAACAAGTTGCCATATTTGTTTACATATGCAAGAATCTACATATTTAACGAGGGCTACGTCTCTAAAAGCGAACTTTTCCACCTATTTTTAAGACATTTAAGGTATGATTTAAAATTGTTGGGTTACTATGAAAGGGTTTTTAATCAATAGTCTTGGTTTTTACCCTCAATACGTTTTGAATTTGAAGTTTTAATTATATGCTCTTTGACAATGCCGTTCAATTGTATACTCATTTAAAAAATAAAAGTTTAGTTCAGTATTTTTATCCTGATGCCTAACCTAAAAGTATCAACTTTAAATGCTTATAATCAATGTCTTGGCTAAAACTGTTACGATTATTGTAAAGTCCACCATGGCTTTTTTTTTTATTTTGTGATTATTATTATTATTATTATTATTATACAATGCACAAATTGAGAAACTAAAAGACTTTATTTTAAAAATTCTTTTAAAAAACTTTCACTTTCCCGTTTTTTTTCTCCTGATACTTTAAGTTGTATGAAGGGTAAAGTTCAGTACTTTCAGTACTTTGGTGTTTTTAAAGAGACCAATCATTATATACCCCAATGTGCTGAAAATAATTGAGAACTTGTTAGAAAGGTCATCATTGAGGAGATAGATGACTTGTTTGTTATGCTCAGATACCTTTCCGGTCATGCAGGAAGGCCACTGGATATTTCTCTACTTTTTTTAATGTAAGCATTTGAGTACTTGTTGTTGAGTACTTGTTGTACTTGTTATGTATTAAAATAATACCAGTACATATTCTGTTAGTTACAAAATGTTATACACTGAACTGCTCAGAGCAACATATTCCAGGTTCCCGGTCTTAGATTCAATAGCACAAAAAATAATGTTGCACTTTTTCCTGGAGGGTTAACTGTGGCAGGCCTCAAGCTGCACTGATGTAATGTTCATGGAGCTTTCTATTATGCCAAATTAATTGTTTATATTTTTCACTGTAAGTCATTTTGCGTTCTATTTAAAACACCATATACTACTTGGTGTTGCATTGCTGCCTCAAGTTAGACATCAGAATTGTGCTTTGTCTTAAAATTAACCTTTAAAGTAGTTTTAATCTGTACACTTTAAATCCCAATGTGGCAGTGTGTCGCTCCAAAGATGTTAATGCCATCTGAGAAGAAACATTTAAAAAGCATAAGTTATTTCACCTGGGAATGTACTATTCTTTAATTAAACACTTGATGTTCAATAAAAGAAAAAAAAGGTATAAACTTACTGTAATAACTTATATAATCTGTTTTTTATTAAATTTTCACATTGCACATATTAATGGCATTAAATATGAGAATGCATCACTAACAAAATCTAGAAAAACTATTTCTGGACTATCCATTATATTAAGGATAAATGACGCTCACGCTTTTCAACTATTATTTCAAAATAGGCTTTTTGATGATTGCAATGTAAAAACTTTGGTAAATATTTAAAATATATATAAAGTATCAAACGCATGAAGACTGTAATTCAATTAAATGTTAAAGAAGTTGACAGATTTACAGACTTTGTATTTAATTTTCATTTGTCTGTAATTATTGGATCCAGAAACAGTGCTCTATTACATTCAGACCCGTAAATTACTACATTTGGGCAAAAAAAAAAAAAAAAAAAAAATCAAATGAACTTTAATTATATAAGTATAAGCACTTTCTTTCCCGTTTGTTTAAAAAAGTAAAATGTTAATATAGTGTTAAGCTTATTATGTTCATAATGAACTATGACAATACTAGGTATTGTAGGTATTGGATAAATATAATAGCGGGACAGATACTATATTTTCTTATTGCTTTTTCCCCTGCCTTCATAAACATTTATAAAGATTATGAACAGTTAATGAGTTAGCGGGTGAAATCCAAGCTTCTCCGTTATTTTCCCCCTTCTCTGTTCTGTTTCACATTTGAATTAAAAAACTTTTAAGATCTTCCCTTTTTGATCTCCCATCCTGTTCATGACTGTCTCTCCTCTACACACTTGTGTTCTGAAAATGCATTTGCAGAAACTCTAAAGCAAAGATTAACAAGTCGTTTGCATTTTGTATGTCAAAAACGTTTGTGCATTTGAAAACTCAAAAACCATCTAAAACTGTTGTTATGAATTGGTAAGTTTATAAATGGAACAGCTTGGCAGAATAAGGAAAGAAACAGATTTGTACTATTTATAAAGAATAATAATAGTATTTTTTCTGCTCGTCCAAGCTTTCAGACTATAAAACATTCTCTTATACTTCCATTGTACCACCCACTCAATGATAGTTTTGAGGTTACCAAAAGTGACTGTTACAGGTATATTGACACCCTATACACCTCATTATTAGCATGCGCCCACATTGACACACTAAACCCACAATATACGTGGGTCTGGTAGATCTGCATATTTCTCTGTGTGTGAACAGATTTAATTTACACATGTACGTGTCCAATCTGTCCCATAGTCTAGCATCAAGAGGCATATATTCACAGATAAACTGCTTAACAGGTATTACAAACCAAACTGGTTGCTGAACATTTCATGTTTCCGCATTTGTTGATATCTTCATACGATTTTAGATGCAAAAAATTGCCACTATATGCATGACCATGCTCCAAATAGAAAACATAAAGGTAAATCATTGGCATTTCAGTAAATCGTGTAATTTAATTTTAAGGATATGCAAACATTTGCATTAGACTTGAGTTGGAAAGTGCCGGGGGTGATTTGCAAAATAGTAAATAACGTAAGCAATTTCAAGTAATTTATAATTAGATGTGTTAAAGAGATCACAAATATATGAGAAAATAACATTGCATAATCAACGACTACCAAACCTATAGGTCAAAACTACGGTATATAAATTTAGGCATAATGGAATTTTCATATTTATTTTATACATATATGTGTGATGCATAAAATTACTGAGAAATAAATATTTTTTATTATAAGCCCTGGATTTTGGTTTTGCGTGTAACATTGGATACTGGCATTCCAGCAGCTGAGATGTTGCAGAAAAAATAAAAAATCATATTGACCATTTTCAAATCATATTGAATAATAAGCCCTTTTATGAAAGAATTTAATGCAGAGCTATCGTATATAATACCGTTTTAACAAGGAATAAAGGAAATGGACCATTGTGGTTCATGAAGGCAATTTTAATACCACTATGCCTGAATTAATTTTTCAAAGATATTTATAAAATTTGATTCATACCATGTCATTAACATTGTCTTTTTTTGTATGTGCCCTGATTAAATTAAATTGTTAAATATTAAAATAATTTACGAATTGTTTAACTATTGTTCAGGCTTTTTTTTTAAATCATGCATACCCTAAAAATCGTATTTACAGAACAAAAGATTTAATGTTTTTGGACACACACTTATTTATAAAAAATAGCCAATAAATGCATTTTATTAAGCTATAAATTAGTCATTATTATTAAATTACATCTTACTTTAAAAAAATCTAAAACAAAAAAATGTATTAAAATTATTTTCTCTAGTTGAATATGGGATAAGTGAATCTGCATGAATCAATTGAACAGTAATAACAGAATGTTAACTTGATTGGTCTTGTATAATAGTAAAAAACTAAATGCAGTAAAAAATTGGAAAAAAGACAAAAAATTTAGTTACTCAAGGGGAACCACTGTGTGTAGGTGGAAAGATGGGTTAAGAGAATAAAAGGTCTGATTTACAAAGTGGTATATGGAAACTATACCCATGTTGTGTGTTGTGGCTATGAGAAAGGTGCAGATATAGACAGATATGGAGAAAGCAAAAGAACAAACATGAGCGGAGGCGGGATGTACGGAGGTTTCCCTTGTCCACTTCCTGCCCTGTTGTCGTTTCGTGGTCAACTTCCTGTCATATGACTTTACAGCACTACAGATCACAGACATAAACACAACTCCTTACCCACATGAACACACATCAACTGACACAGACACTCTGTGCCTGACACCCAGAAAGTGTTGACAGGAAGCGTTGCCACTCGCATATCGTATATACACTCACACACACGCCTACGCTCTACCTGACGAAGCCTACATGTCGACTCATATGCATTTTAGACCAAAGACGAAGTGAGTCACTCACCACATGAGATGCTCAAGATAATACACTCAACCATGTGAACAATGGTTTTGACAGAGGCTCTGTCTTATAGTGTGATCTGAGATCAGTTTTGTGGTCAGTTTTAGATAATGTCTAATGCAGGTGGCGACTGATTATACAAGAACTTTTAGTCTGACTTGAGACAGCCTTCAGAAATCGCATCCACTTGTTCACCAGGATTCATCAGAGTCAGTTTCTGTTTAGTTGAACCTTGCTAATCGAGCTTAAACAAATAATCATCTGAAGGTTTAGTGATGCTGTAAGAAACTACATTTCTTGCAGTATTGGAAGGCAGTTATAAATAGATTGAGCGGGAGAAAAAGAATGAGGGATGAGGCAAGAGAGAAAGGGAGATCCGTGACTCTTTCCTCAGGATGTGGTTTTCTTTTCGGGGTTTTAGGGGTGAGGTTCTCTTTGTGACAACTGTAAGAGTTACTTTTGATCGACAGCACCTGCTTATATGTATGTGTATGCCGGCAAGTTCCTGTCAGTGTGGGTGTGGTTTAAACATGTTTATATGAAATGTTTCTATGTATGCAAGAGGTTTAAGCGGGCAGAGAAACAGAAAGAACGATAGCACGTGTGAAGGTCTTCAGTTTCATTTGTAAGCAGACAAGATCAGACACTACGGAACATCTTCATGTACAAATGTCAAATTCAGCTAGTGTAAAAGACTTCAGCACAATAGAAAACAGCACGGCAGAAATCCAGGTATGTAAATCTACGAATAAATCCAACAGTGAACAAGATCTGCTGGAAACGAGTAACGCGGGTGAAAGCTGTGAAAATACAGAGTAAAATAACTAAAAATGGCAGGTATACAAGGTAGCTTTAGTAATTAAAGCCATGTTAGTCTGCAACATAGTTAATTTGTCTTCTGTCTTGTTGCCTGATTCTACATTTAAAATAATTGCATTCAGTAGACTTAATTCACCCTTGTCTCACGTGACATATTTGTCTTTGTATTCTGATTTTATTGAAAGTTATATTTTAACAGTAACTTTTTTTGTTTTTTTTGTAGTTTCAACAATGGCATGACTTACCTGTGACCATTACAGCTTTGCAAGTACAGTTTTCAGAAGGGGCTTAATTTTTTGGCCTTTGCCAAATGCATTCCCACAACATGGCTGATCACAGTTCCATCCACACTCCCGAGTCTCTCCCCTTCTCTGTCATGTACCATCAACCAACACAAGGTCAAAGGTCAAACTACAATCTTTATCAAAATGGTTCAGTCAGCAGACTAAGCCAGTATGAGGACAGCAGTGATGTTCTGGGTGATGCTGGTGACAACTGTAACCCTGCCAGAACAAGTATGAATGAAACTGACCAGATCAGCTCAGCATACTGGGATATGGAGTCTTTCATCTCATCTCAACCTGTGGGAATAAGCAGACCTAAAACTTACACAAGAGGACATGAAGAAGACTGGACTTCAGTCACCCAGCTGCAAGATGACATGGAAAATTACAATCTAGCAAGGGTCAATACACAGAAACTCGATTCGTTTTCTGAGGCATTTTACAGCCGAAGCAATTCAAGGATAACCAATGATAGAGAGCAGGCTGGATACAATGTTAATGCCAGCAACTCTCCTCCACCTCCATCCATTCACACTTTGAATTTCCCATTGGTTCTTAGCCCTCCTCCTACACCTCTCCCGCCTTCATCCCTGTCTCCTCCTAAACGGGTTTCTCATCCCCCAGCTGCACAGTCTATGAACCAGATACAAACACAGTCCGAAGGGCCCGTTCACTTCTTTTCCCATTCTTGTACGAGTCCCATTTTACCAGGGGGGTTTCTTTCCACCCACTGGCTTTCACTTTCCACTGATAGCACTGGGAATGGAGACATAACACAGCAACTCCTTCAAAACACAAGCCCTTCTGCGGTCTACTCAGAAGGGCATGGAAGTCATGTAAAACAGCTGAGTACAACTGACAGAGAGACAGGTAAACTTTCATCCATGCTTTACATGCAGATATTTAAAAAAATGAAAATTCGAAAAAGCATTTACAGCCATTTTTTTTTAGATTGTTCTGTAGATACTTCTCCATGCTCACCTCTGGGCAGACAGGAGCCACCTCAGCTATCTGTTCTAAAACAAGAGCATAGTCCAGTGACCTCTGAACAGCACATGACATGGTCGCAAGTAAGTTTTTTTCTATACTTTAATATACTTAAATCAACTTTACCAAAGTTGACCCAAATGGTTTCTTAAGACAATAAGCATTTGCACATTGTTGCATTTAAAATAATTCAGATTAGAAACCGGGTACATTGATTATTTTTATGGTATGTTGGTTTACCTGCCAACAGTAAAGATGATTTGAAGCTGTTGTGCCCATCACTTAACACAGTTAACTACAATACAGACCAAGACTCGAATACCATTATTCCACTTACATCTGTACAGAATGTATTCACTGAACTAATCTCTGTGAAAACCCCTCTTATTATAAAAAATGTACAGGGTCCTGTATCAACCCTGTATTCTGTACACAACCCTTGTAACTCGCTTTGGATAAAAGCGTCTGCTAAATAACTAAATGAAATGAAATAAATGAAATGTAAATGGAAAGAAGTATTTGAAATCCATGAAAACACTTAAATACATCAAGTTCATGTTTAAGGATCCCTATCATGTAAAGCTTAACTTGAACTCACTCTTTTACTAATCAGCTAATTAACTAATCTTATATGGTCAGCACCCTGTGACACAATCAAATGTATGAAACCCTGAGAATTTTCCAAAGGATAATAACAATGAAATCTAAACAGTGGATCTTTTCTTTTTGTTTGTACTTTGAATTTACATTTAATTGCACACTCTTCTTTAAAAAAAAGCAACAGAACTAGCTGTATTTTCTCATCCCATCTCTTTATTTTTTGCTTAATCTTATATTAATGTTGGGAGGATTTTGGGCACTCGTGACAATGTGCCAATCTATCACTGCGCACACTCACACAGACACACAATATACAAGGGCAATTTATATAAAAGATAGAGACATAGAGAGCAGCCAATTATTACTTATTACTATATTACTGAATAACTATTAATACTTTAAATAAAAACTACTATAACAAATTCTGGAAAATTAATTTTTTTTTCAAAACATGACCCCTTCAACGAAAAAAATATTCCTTCGTTCCTGAAACACCTTATGTGTTAGTTTTATTTCCAAATCAGTAAAATACATTACTTAATGAAGTTTGGTTAATATTTATTAAGCATTACTTGTATTATCAAAATGTGATTTAAATATTTTTTTTTTTAACCATTTCACGTCGTCATCTTTTTCAGATTACTCAGCCATCTCAAGCTAATTTTCCTTTACTTAATGATTCCCTAAATGACACCGAAGCGTTAAATATATATGAGAACAAGTCTGTTCCTGTTGTGCGAAGAACACATTTATTAGGGTTATCCAGCTCCCAAGTATGTATGTTTTATCTCAAGATATTAGCAATAGATTGGGATTAGTAGTATTATACTAAACGTTACCTGTTGACATTTCCTTATTAGAATGCTTCTTCACTGGTCTACAATGGAGTTCCCTATAACAGTGTGCTACAATCAACCAGATTTAGTGAAGATTTAACCCACTTGACCCACCATTACATTCCTTCACCTATGCTGAACCCCAACCGTAGTGCAACCGGGCTCTTTTGCAATTTAATTTCACCAGTGGACAGAGAACTTTGGTCGGAGCAGTCATGGCGCAGCCCTTCTCAGAGGTTTGTGTCTGTGGTCATTTAAATTAAACGACTAAATTCTATTATGTACTGAAAAGGTTTCTCTGTGTTGCAGTGGTGGTGAAATAACATTAAGATTTAAATATATATTTATTTAGCACCTGCTTTTAACACATTGTGCTTTAAATTTGCAAATCAGACATGTAAACATTGGAATGGAGTTTCAAGCTGACTTGCCAAATCTGTTTGAGAAGGATGAGCTAAACGTTTGGTCCGAGGAGCCACTTCCCGAGGACTTACTATGGAAACCATTTGTAGAGTTGGAGGAAAGCAAGGTCTTACAAGAGCGTGGTATGTGTTCATTGGCTTTAAAAATGCTGTATGTTATCTATAACAATTTTCCAGAAATTGGATGCATTGATGTATTTCCATTCAGAGCTACAGTTAATTTTGACCAAAATCTTGCATTGGTAAAGATTGAAACACTCAGTAAAGTCTTTCCCAGCACATCCAAAATACACTGCTCAAACAAATAAAGGGAACACTTAAACAACACAATGTAACTCCAAGTCAACCACACTTCTGTGTAAGCAACCTGTCCAGTTAGTAAGCAACACGGATTGTGAATCAATTTCACTTGCTGTTGTGCGAATAGAACAGACAACAGGAATGAATAGGGGAACTTAGCAAGAAACCCCTTTAAAGGAGTGCTTCTGCAGGTGGTGACCACAGACCCTTTCTCTGTTCTCATCCTTTCTGGCTGATGTTTTGGTCACTTTCGCATTTTTTATAGTTCTCTCACCATAGAGGTAGCATGAGGCCGTGTTTACAACCTACACAAGTTGCAGCTTATTCAGGATGGCACATCAATGCGAGCTGTGACTTGTCTTGAAGAATTTCTTGTCATTCAAACATTTGTCATTTGATTTTCCGTTTTTAATTTTGGTCTACATTTTGATCATTTTTATGTTATTTTGTTCTCAACGCATTCCACTATCTACTAAATAAAGGTTTTAAATGGAAATATGTTATTCATTGAGATTTAGGATGTGTTATTTTACTGTTTCCTTAATTTTTTTGAGCAGAGTATTTTAAAAGGCCAGGGCTCATTGTAATCCTAAAATACACCAGTGCTAATAAAAAAGTTAATTTAATGTGAATTATATAATAAAATGTATTTGCTGGTTTAAAAAAAAAAAAACATTCAGCTAACTTTATTTTATTGTCCCAAAGAATTGCTTAAACCTTGACCGAGCTAATAAAATCCCTCCTCATTACCTTCAAATATTTATACTTTTTTAATGAATATAGTGTGCATTAAGATCTTTAATGACACAAAGGCACTCCAATAGTTTCTCACGCATCTTTAATATTTGCTACTCTGTATTAATAATGCACAATTTGAGGTTTTTTTCTTCTTCATTTTTTTTGTTAAGATTTTATATATTTTTTTAATGTGAAATGTAGTGTTTAATGTTGAGTATATGAATATGTGAGTGACTGATATTAAAATTATATTAAAATTTAGTCATTTAGCAGACATGACTTACAAATAATGTAAGTCCTATCTTTTATGTACCCAATAATTTAAAAAGTTTTATTTTAACATTTAAACACCCCTAACACTAAAACTAACCTCTAAACCTACATTTTTTCCATAAGTGAACATGTGCATAATCCCCCTGCTCCCCTAGTCCCGTTTTCGTGAGTTGACAGATAATGTAAGCACATCAGTTACTTCCTTTTTAAAAATGTATTTAATGGTTTTAATCATTAATTACTAGGTTAAGATAAACAGTTGTTTACGTTATTAAATATGTTTAATGATTTTTAATTTTTTTTATTGTAGTTGAAAGTCTTCTTGATCTCAGCACTTCTACTGCTTTGCCTGGTGGCACTGCTAATCTGGAACTTGCCCTTCATAGTTTGACTTTATGCCGAGGCAACATATTGGTAAAGATACATTTTCTGATGTTTATAGTCATTGAGCATTTTTTAAAAAGATGTAATTCAATGAAGTTAATGTGATAACTCTATATTTTTATAAGGCTGCCTTGGAGATGATACTTTTCTCCAATTCAACACCCAACGAAGACTACCATTATGCTGGTATTTAATAACGTGATTTTTGGGTGGGGGGTTTCCACACGAAGTTATTTTTTATTCAGCTTCATGCTAGTGTTGCAAATATTTGTCATTTCAGGTGTAGGATGGATTTTTAATGGCAAAAACAAATGTAATGGAATGTTTAAAACTTAATACGTTTCTTTCTGTATGGCTTTTCACCTGTACAACACTAAGTTCTCCAAATTACAAGTGTTTAATAAATGTAACACTTATTTTAACATGAAAGCTAATGTTATTGCACACGAATTGACATTTGCTTGACAGCTTTTTCAACAAATCAGCATAGTTTGTTAGTGCAGCAGTTAAGTTTTTAAGTTAAGGTTGTAGTGGCAGGTACAAAGCATACAGGTTCAACATACAGTAGGTTGTAGAACAGGCCTCGATTTAACTTGTTAGTCAAGTTTGTCAGTTAAAGAGGTAGTAAGACTATAATTTAGTACACAGCTTTTAGTACAAAGCAATAAACTAGGCGGGTTGCAAATCTTTTTATTTTTTTTTTTAGCTTTTTTAAAATCTTCTTTTAATTTAAAATGTTGTTCACCACAAGTAAGTAATTATTTATTTATATAGCGCTTTTTACAACAGTGTGTCGTCACAAAGCAGCTTTACAGAGTCCAAA
>JAOUQT010326637.1:0-24553 GCA_025769995.1 Xyliphius kryptos
AGCACAGGTCTCGTGAACAATACCTACGCAACGGTGTTCGGCTCGAGTCTCTACGTCGAGCGGTTTGGGCCGCATTAATCGCAGAATAGTGCTTAAGAATAATAATATTACTATGAGGAATAACAATAGAGGGCTTTTTCAAAGCCCTCTAAAAATCGTTGCTGCTTCAGGTCCACAGCTACAGAACAGTAAAGAAACCCATTTGCCATCAGGTGTTGAACCTTTTTTGCACATATCCTTTTCTGTCTGCTTCAGCCGTGAGCAAAGTTTGAAAACAAAACAGGAACTAAAAACAGAGTACTTTTGCTGAAGCACTTAATATGAATGGCTGTGACCGCAAGTACAATTTCGCCGCGTCCTCCTCATCAAAGCAAAATAAAGCCTCGAATGAAAGCCTCTTTCAAGAAGCAGCAGAGTCTTTGGAGCCCCTGAAGCTCAGCACTGATGCACAACCAGGTGTGAAATTCTTAAGTGCATGTTTGCACCTCCAACACGCTCCACAGTTGGACACTTGATTGAGGTGGATTATTGTGCTGATGTTTCGACAGGGAATGAACAGCAGCTAAATTAGCATTTGGAAGATTAGAATGTGAGTGTCTCTGCTAACAGCATTGCAATGCTGAGCAGACAAACAAGGCAACCTACAGCACTTCATTTTTAAAGCGACTCGACAAGAAATAAGCTGCTTAAATCATTCTGTGAATTGGGAAACTGTTTATGCTAAAACAGAGTAACGATTCCAGACCATGTGACTTGCAGTAATCCTACAGATATTCAAAGCAAGAAGTATAGGTTCCTGATGCTCTTTTAAGTTTTCAACAATGTGGATCCTTGTTTCTTTGAGGCCAAGCCAGTAGCTCTTCCACATTTCTCTTAATGGCATCCACAGAGCCACAGACCCGTTACACACGCACTGCCTACCTTTTTACTGGCTGCATGAATCCTTTTGGAGGCTCTTATTGATCATAGTTCCTCTGAATCAGGACTGATCAGGCGGCAGGGTTGGCCACAGGAATTCCTGCAAAACAATCAGAGGTCATTGATTTAACATTGAAGATTAGCTACGTCAGCCAAATACAGAGCACTTAAGAACCGAATTACATCACAAAACATAAAGGTGATTCCATCTTAAGGTATTTGGAATCGTGGAATGTAGGCTAATTCTGCATAGAAAATAGGAGTATACATTGTCACAAACCTTTCGGTATGTGCAGTCACACAGAGAATACAACGGCATGAATCCCGCAAAGACAAAAAGACCAGAGCCAAGTTGCACCTTAGCCGTAAAATAGCTCTAAGCATGCCATGCTAAGTATATCTCAGTTTAGCGGCGGCGCATGGACCATGAGTGGAAACAATAATACAGAAGTTGAATTTACCGCTTTATTCAAATAAACCATGAGGAAGGATTTTGGCTTCCTGTGATTTACAGCAACATTCAAGCAGCACGAATCGAAGAAGGACAGTTTGTCAACATCATGCAGCATGTGGGGGGTTTGATTTTGAAAACAATTTCAATGTGCGAATGCATATTCAGTGGCATAAACAGAGCTCATAAAAATGATTACTCTCCACAACGTTTAAACACTAATTTAACCAAAATCACTATTTTTTTCCGTGAATTAAATTTTCCGCTCCCAAGATGGGAAAACAGACAGGAACAAATTCATCACTGAAGCAATGAGCATGTACAGTAATCTCTCACATATCGCGATGTTTACTTTCCAAAGACCCCGCGATGTAGTGGCATTATGATTATTGTATGATTTGTATGCTTATGGCTTCATAAACCTCGTAAAAACATTTCATATGCTAATAATCACTTTATAAACTATTAAACCTACTTCTTTTTGGCAACATATACAAAATGCTGCAATATAGTGAAAATTGTATTACAGACTTAAATATATTTATTTAAAAATAAATAAATAAATGAAAGGAAAACCTGCAATACAGTGAGGCAGTGAGAAATGATCTACGATATACCCCTCCTCTCCAACACGTGATTTTTGTTTACCATTACAAACTTGATAGAAAATCCCAAAAACCACGTCGTCCTAACAGTGATGAGAAAGAATTCCATTCTCTATGGATTCAAGTATTTGGACACGTCTCATTAAATTCAGGTGATTTGTTCAGTCCTTTAGCCACATCTGTAAAAAATCCAGCACCTATCTATGCATTTTGGATAACTGTATGCCTTTCCAGCTTAATGGGAACAGTTTGGGGAACGGAAAGTCCCACAAAGGAAAATTGATAATTATGAGAGATGTTTTTATATTTAACAAGAGACAAATGTAACTCGCAAGAATGCATGCTGTATTGTTCATCAGTGTAAATTCCCTGTAGGAATTGAGAGCAGTGATAACACAAACGTACAAAAAAAATGTAGTCTGTTTATCACCGACTGTAATCACTCAACCATTTATTCAAATTCTATATAAAAATTATCATACTGTGCTTACATACACACAGGAGTTTCTCCTGCACATTTAACCCATCTGTGCCCTGACAGACACACACAAGTAAAGTGAGCAGACATGCCCATGCATTGATGTTAGGTGCCTTGCCCAAGGGCCCTGCAGCCATAGTACTTAGTGTGACCAAGGATCAAACCGGGGCCCTTCAGGTTGCAAAAGTGGTTGCTTAACCACAAGCCTACAACTGCCCCAAAAATACATCCTGAAAAATTACAGATTACAGCACCAAGCAGCAATAAACCTAATGCATCTGGAACAGTCTGTAGCGAGATTTTTAAATCTCACTAAAACGCCGAAAAATTATCAAGCAGGAAGTGCAACATTAGAAATAATCCTTGCATCATGCTTAACTCTGACACTTAACAGGTCTGATCTAAGCAGTGCAGTGTCAGTTCAGTGCTAAAAAGCCTTCCACTGATCCTTTGCATTTTAAATCCTCGTGAGTGACCAGCGATGGCAGCATCCCCACCCTGGAAAAGAGATACATCACAGCGAAAGCATATGACATGAGCGAAGAGGAAAAAGGTCAGATGTGAGCTGCTGGACCGCAGCCATTGTTAGGTTGGCAGCGGGATCGCAGTGAAGGTGGCTGGAACATGGCCAGACGTGTTCTCTCAGTCAGGTCTCCAAGCTCACACACACGCACACTCACTCTCTCTCTGTTACTAAAGCAAAAAAACACATCTATTTCATTCACAATGTTCTGAATTGACAGGAAAAGTGAATTGAGCATGCCATACATTCCTGTGACTGCTTAACTGAGCACATAGTAAGTTAAAGTTCATAGCAGTACATCATTACAAAATCCATTCAGTCTCATGAATGGTCCAAATCAGCGATGACCTATCTATGGGAGACGATTGCAAAAAAGCAGATCATCACTTTGTGAAGTACTAATGCATACTGTTGCCAACCTAGCGATTTGTCGCTGTAGTTAGCGACCCTCTAGTAACAGATTTTAAAAATGTAACTAGCAAAAAAAATTGTAGCAACTTTTTTCTGGCATTATTAAAGACGTTTTTCAGTTTTTCCGTAAGCTCTGTTCCACAACATGCTCAAAAGACCCGCACCTCTCCACATCCACACTGCAGCTCCTTAAACTCTTTTCTTAGATCTGACTGGCTGTGCCGTTTGTCCAGTTCAGTGGCATTGCTGACCATAATGCAACTCTGAATGTTTCACATTCGTACCAATGCGTAATAAACAATACATTGTTTTCCTGATGTTTCGTTTTTTTAATTTGTTCTGGAATTTGGCCATAATTAGATGGCAAGTTTTATTGTTAGAGAAACCAACTCAGCAATCAGTGTTCCCCTTAAAAACCTGTACTAGTTCACGGTGGGTTAGACCAGTTCATTATACTGTATTTGAAACACTTTTATAAAAGCAATAAGGTACTCGAGGTTGTGCATTTTTGTAAAAACAATAATCATGGGAAACGCCCCCTCGTACCCTAATGCTTTATTATCTTACACGGTGTCAGTCACTTACTCACTTTGTCCACGGTGTGTGCCTCTATGTGGGGAAAAAAAACTATAGACATTTGGATAAATACCAATGATTTTATGTATTTTACATAAAAATAAATCATGTATTGTGGGTCTGAACAAAGCATTAAAGTCATAGAGTTATTTAAAAAAGTGAGAGCTTAATTAAAAGGCAAAAAATAAATCAGTTATTTAGAGGTCATTTGTAGTAGTTCTAACATATGTGTTTTTTTAGTCACTTTTTTTCTGTTCTACAACGTTCATTCCATAATCACACAAATGGACTATAATGCTATTAAGTGATGATGTCATTAAGCCACTTTTAGGACAGCCAATAACTACTTTCCTTTCTGAGAAGTTGGCAAGCTAATGTAAGAAGCTTCACTGACTCCGTTACCATGGCCACACAAGTCTATCACAGCAATGCCATGCGTCACTTAATGTGTTAGAAAGTAAACTCACAGGATAGAACATCATGTATCATTTAACACAAATGAAATATAGCAGATGGCAGGATTTATCTTTATATACAGTATAATGGAACTGCAAAAAAAAAAAAAATAAATAAATGACCCAAGGACAGTCCAGGTTTTAGGTGGAGTCCTACTTGTCTTGAGAAATTTCCACTGACGTTGGAACAGTCATTTTTCATTTGATTTTGAGAGTATGACTCCAAATCAAGACCTCCAAGGGATAATTATTTTGATTTACATTTTGATCATTTTTATGTTTTTATATTTGTTCTCAACGCATTCCACTATCTACTAAATCAAGATTTTCAACTGAAATATATTATGAATGGAGATCTAGGATGTGTTATTTTAGTGTTCCCTTTATTTTTTTTCAGTGTATTTTATATAAATGCATTATAAAAAATAAAATATAATGAAGAAATAAGGCCTGAATGAGCATGCAGCATTGTGAAAAAATGACAAGAAAAAGAGGTTATAGGCACAGCGCAAAGCAGAGTACAGCTTCACCTCTTTCTTGTGATTTATTCACAATAATGGCACAACCTCGAGTGCCTTATGGCCTTCATAAAATTGTTACAACACACTACAATAAAAAAAAATATGTTTAATGTATAGATTTATTAATTAAAAGCAAAAATTGTCAATAAACTGCTCTTCCCCAATGTTAATCTAGTCTCTAGTGGCCAAATTACAAAACAAAGTTTTGTATATTATGCATTGATACAAATGTAAACCGATTCGAGGTGTGTAGTCAATAATGTCCTGACTGGACAAACGGCTCAGCCAATCAGATTTAAGAACCGGAAATCTGCTGTCATGTCGTTTTGTTTTGTTTTTTATATAAAGAAAGCAAATTATTTAATTATTTGTAGGTAATTTTCTTCCTAAATAAGGATCCTTGTCAATATGTTGTGGGTTTTGTTTCTTTCTTGATTTTTGTGCTAATTGGGATTTATAGAAGTCCAATTGAATCCATAGTTGACAGCAACAGAGATAAGAGCAGTAATGTTCCATCTGAATCACAGTGTCTCGTCCACTACACTGCATTGGCGTTATTTAGAGTGATTCACCACATAAACGATATTGGAGCATTGATCCTGCGGTTAGAAGTGAAGCAATGATGAATTGGCTGAATGATCGTTTCTGAAATGAGCACATCAACATTTTTTGCATGCACAGAATCAATACCCCACTAAACAACATATTTCAACACATTGCCCTGTCTAAAGTCCAAAACTATTTCAAATGGTCAGATCAGTGGAAATTTGACTAGAAGCAGCTGGATCATGTCATGAACCTTAAAAGAACATTGTAATTCACTAGCCACTTCTTGGTCTGGGTTTGTGATGCCGCTACTTGCAAATGGTGTAAGAGTTAATTTACGCTTACTTACAGACTACTTTAAATAAACATTTAAACTAACAACTGTTTGCTGGTGGCACCTGCCGAAAGTCTCATCAGTGTCATTCCATGGATCTCTCGCTCTCCCTGTGGCATGAAATGTTATAAATTTAACATATAAAATATATGAAATATTATAAAGGACACACATTCATCAGTGCTCATCAGTGCAAATTATCTGTATCAACACTGCAACTAAACTGCGTATGCCCATAGCTATCACTGACCCCACCCCTAATAACACACGGGATGTAAATATAAACGCATTAATAAAACCGGACGTATCGTTCCTTGAATCTGATTGGCTGAGCCATTTGTCCAGCAGTGACTTTAGTGGCAGTGAGGCACAACCTCTGACCACTTCACATTCGTATTAATGCTTGACATACATTATTCTAAATCATGTTTTATTAATAGATATTCAAATTATAAAAAAAATAAATAAAACAAAATCGATAAAAAACATGAACATATCCCACAACTGTTCAGTGTATTGCAAAAACATTTAACATGAAAAACACAGATACTATATCGTCTAGCTGACTATAATCATAACATAACCTACTGTGACAAACAGCATATAGCAAGGCACAATAGCATTCACTCTAAAAGCTGATGTGCAACTGTCACATGAAAACTCATGCATAAGGAAGAAAGCAGCTATTTAGTTGCAGTTCACTGTAATGACCATCATGCGTGAAAGGGCTAAACTACTAACTTTTGTCATCACATCTGTAAGTCACTTTGGATAAAAGTGTCTGCTAAATGACTAAATGTAAATGTAGATGGCGGATTTAATTGTTAAAGAACCCGGAATACTGTTAATCAGCAAGCAATCTTCACTTTAAAAACCGGACTAGGTTACGTTGCGGAATACAAGTTGATTGATACTTTTGCTTTTAATAAACAAATTTATGAATCAAACCTTGGTTTTTTTATTAGTGTGTCTGTAACTGTTTTACAACAAAAAGAATAAGGCACTCAAGGTTGTACATTATAGTGAATAAATCAGAGGAATGAGGTTTAAAAACTCCAGATAGACACACTGAAAAGTGTTAAATTAAGCAGTAGGGTGTGCAGTTGTGGGCTCACTAAAGATTTGATTATAACACATGAGCAAAAGTTTGGTTAGCAGTAACAGACCACTGTAGATTAAAACGTATGTATCCGGTATGTATAATAAAATCAACGCGCACTGGAGACATTTCTGCTTGTGTGCAGTGGATAGAGGAGGTCGACAGGATGGCTTATGCACAGCTGCAAACCTCTAAAGGACCCAGCATCGTGTTGTTTGGAGGACATTGGAGGCACCACCAGCCTCAAAAACTTGTCTGCTGCTATGACCAGGAATTTTGCAGCTGCTCTTTTAAACTGACGTAATAGCCTGTCGGAAAGAGTCCTCAATTTTCCCTTATCAGCACGCACACGTGTGTGCTCTGAATCAGCAACACACTTCTTGATTGTGCGATGATCATGATGAAGTCTCTTGGCAATGTTGATTGTGGTCATGCCTTGACCTAATCACGCCACAATTTGTTTCTTCTCAGCAGCCGACATCCTTTTTCTTTCTCGTTTTGGCTAAATATTTGTAGCTGCTTAATAATGTGGGACAGCCTTCTTTAGTAGTCTGGCCTTTAATTGGACACACCTGCCAAACTTATTAGCACAGGTGTCCGCTAAATTGCTTTTAGTGATATAAAGATCCCTGACACACATCACCATCAATGAGTTTAACTGACAAACAAAAAAAAAATAAATCTGACCTTATCGCTCCTAAAAACTTTTTGCATAATAATTTGGAACAGTCTATACTCAAAATTTTTTATTTGCTCTTTGCCACACTGCAAGAGATGGTATTATGTAAAGACAAACAGAATTGTGATTGGTAATAGCAGAAGGAGAAGAAATTCAAGCAAAATAAGTTTTTAAAGACTTTGCAGGACGGTACTCAAGTTTTTTCCTCGGCTTATCCATGGCTGGCATTTGTTGTTTTCAAGCCAAAACTCGTTAAAATGGCAACCTCCAGGCATATCGGTGTCGTTTTCATTGACTGCAAAGGTACGAGGAAAACACGAAAACTAATTGGCAGATAGCAGCCCCACACAAGCTGCTAGCTAACGCAGCCTCCCGTTATGTTATTGCTGTTATCACAGGCTCACTGTCTGCGAGGGAACACAACACAGACCGGAAGCTAGCAGGTCTCAAACAAACTCCATGAATCAGTTAGGAGTCAGCTCCCCTGTAAAGAGCTGCTTTTTTTTATTTCACTCGCTCCTCCTTTTTTAATAATGCAATGGAATAATAAAGTTAAATAAATAAAATTTTAATCTAGCTTTATTAAAAAAAAAACAAACCCACACACAGAAGTGGTAAAACTTGCATTTGGGGCAAAAAATGTGTGTGTATGTGTAATGCGCATTGTCTGACAGTCCGCTGCATGTGAAATCACACTGAAGCCATTCCCTAGCAGATGCCGTCTGATGGTTATTGGGCTGCAGTTAGCACCAGTAATGGCCTTAATTTGGGTAGAGGATCATCCTATGTCTTGACGCACAGCCAATAGGATCCTGCGGCTCAACACTGGTGAAATTCTTTTGGGTCTACCACTTAAATTTCTTGTTAAATAACCCTCAGAATTATCTATAAAAAAAAAATGCTAAATGACTGTCAATGCATTCAACCTCAGCAGCGATGGCACGTTGTGAAAGGCCTTGCTTATGCCAATTTCTAATCTACTCATCATTTCCAAAATTCTACAATAAATAGTGCTGTCTCAATACCACACTTACTTATTCCATAACAACCTGTATGAACAGTTCCAATCTGGCTTCTGCCCTCTCCAAAAAATAGAAACTGCTCTGATAAAAGTCACCAACGACCTCCTCATGGCAGCTGATTCCGGTTTACTCTCTATCCTTATCCTTCTCGACTTAAGTGCGGCATTTGGCACCATCTGTCATGCTCCTCAATAGACTTTCTTCCATTGATATCACTCAGACTTCCCGAAGTTGGTTCATTTGATATCTCTCCTGTCACACTCAGTTTATTCAGATTAAAACATTTACTTCTCAGCCCTCTCCTGTTACTTCAGGAGTACCCAAGTGTTCTGTCTTCATTGTCCTCCTTCCCCATGGCCATATTCTTTGTAAACACGACATTGGTGGTGCAGAACATTCCATCGTTATGCGGATTATACCCAGCACCATTTCTCCTGCAAACTCACCCTCAACTTCCCATCCACCTTCCTCACTAATTATTTGTCAGAATTAAAATCCTGTTTTTCTGCAAATCTTCTTAAATTAAACTGAGGTTCGTCTCGTTGGCACTAAAACATTATCCAAAGCTGACAGTCTCTCTCTTGACATTGATAATTCTTCGGTTTTCCTTCCACTCCGGTAAAGAGTTAGGCCATTCATAATCTAGCCCCACTATATATTTTTAACTTTTTTAATATTGCTATTCTCTCTCGCACCCTCAGATCTTCCTTCTGTATTCACCCGTCTGTTCTCCCTACTCATCTTACCACCATGGGGAGTAGCGCTTTCAGTGACTCTGCTCCCCGGCTCTGGAATTCTATGCCACCTGTCATAAGGAACATAAATTCACTCTTACAGTACAAATCCTCACTAAAGACTCATCTGTTTAGAACTGCCTTTAAAATCTGATTGGTGCTTTTGCTGTGTTATATTTTTAATTATTGTTTGTTTCTTTCTATTTTATTGTTGTTGTGATTGTAAGGTGCCCTTGGGTGTCAGAAAGGCGCCTACAAAATAAAAATTATGACGCAGCTCGACAACCGTTCAAAGTCAGTGAGCTTTTTTTGCTTTTGCCACCAAGAAGTCTTAAAGATGTAAATACTTGACAGAAAATGACATTGAATAAACTTTTTTGTGCATATTTTGTTTTTTTAAGGCTATGGCCTTAAACTTTTGATCAGCTGAAAAAATCATGTTTGATTGTAAAAAGAAAAATTCCCTGCTCAAAAGCTTTTCTCTCTTGCACAGTTTTCTTCTTTTAGCATTGTGAAGCTCTACTTAAAACCTTCTTAAGATCCATCCATCCATCATCTTCCGCTTATTACGGGTTCAGTGGGGTTCCCCATGTCCATCCAGGGGAGAACATCTAGGGCACTGGGCAGATACACGCAGGACAGTGCGCCAATCCATTGCTGGGCACACACTCATTTGCACATCCACACGCACAAACAAACACTAAACGGGCAATTTGGAGCATGTTTTTGGACTGTGAGAGAAAACAGGAGAACCCGGAGAAAACCCACGCAGACACAGGGAGAACATGAAAACTCCACCCAGATCGGGATTCGAACCGGGAATCCCTAGCACTGAGAGTCGAATGTGCTAACCACTAAGCCACCTTGCCGCCCCTTTTTAAGCTCTAATCGTGCAAAATGCTAATTCTTGCAATATTTTTTTACTGCTCTTAAGATTTTGATCAAAAGTGTACATATATAAGGAGTTTTCTAACTTGTGGCAGCTGGTAAGAAACCAGTGCAAACAAGAAGTTTGCCCCATGGTGACTGTGGCTGTCTTTGGCTAAGAACTGCAGATTTACAGCTGGCATGTGTCACAATTTCTGTAAGCAGCAAAGGTGAACTGGGAAAAAAGCCAAAAAGAAAAACAGTCACACTTCACTGAAGCCTGTCTGAACAGCTGAAACCACACGTCATGAGCGCATGTCAAGGCGTCTGCTTCGGTTTCAGCACAGGACCAAGGCACACTCTCCAATCAAACCCAGTACAAGCTTGTTCTCTAGTCTACAGGGAGCGAGTGTATAAAATTTACTAACCTGCAGCGTTTATTCCCCAAGAGTCTATTTAAATCCTTACATTTAACATAAATAAGGGAAAAGTATCATGCGCTCACAATGAAATGGGTAAAAAACACACACAAAAAAGAAATGCGATGTATAAAGCAGAGAATATAGAGCACTAAAGTCATGCCATCTATAGACCTTGTTATGTTCTAATGTGATATCCGGCTCTAAGCGGGAATTAAAAAAGCAAAAAAAAAAATCTCCATGGCGACCTGGGGTAAATAAATTCATACAGAATCCATCAAATTTTCTTTTGTGTATATTTTTCTCCACTACATCACTAAACCCTTTGTGTTTTATAAAGTTGTTCAAGCATCTTAACACTAATACTGTTTATTCTAAATGGGTAGCTCCAGTCCTTAAATCTAATTGGCTGAGCAGATTGTTCAGCTATGATTATTGTTACTATAATAAACAGTGAGCCAATTCCAGATGAGCAATAAGACTATTCTGTCTGTAGTTTATAAATCGTAGTCTTTAATATGGCCACTAGATTGTTTTTATTGCTAGAAAAACTGTATCCTGTTACTCAGCAATCAATTTTCACTTTAAAAACCGGACAAGATTACGACAAGAAGACCAGTTTTTTAAGTTAATAATTTCTTAATAGTTTTTGATAAATGCACTTATAATACAGCTTTGTAAAACACAGTACGGATGTATTATTGTGAATAATTTATTATTAAAATGGTAGTTCCTGGGCCTAAATCTGTGACATCATTAACAATCTATACCTCTGACCACTTCACATTCGTACCAATGCACCAGGTTATTTTTAAAAAGCAAAGTAAGTCTGTAACTGGTCACTAAAGTTAATCTCTATGCAGAATCCAGCATCCTAACTTGAGACTGAGTGAAGATGTAGAAACAAACATTCATACAAGCACCAAACAACAAACAGCATCCGAACCAAACGGTTCCAGCTCACCAGCAAAGAAATGTCATGGTACAACATTATTCTGGTAGGAGGTAAAATAGGAAACCCTAGAAGGTAACTAATATGAGTGCACTGTACAACTCTGGTGAGCAAGCCCTGGAACATTTTGCTAATAAATTGCTCATTAAATAAAATCAACAAAATGAGAAATGACACGTTTGTGTCACGTTTGCTTCATCAGCACTGCATCAACTTGAGTTCAATTAATCATGTTATTAGTGTCAGGCACGTCGCCACTGTAACCCGATTTCAATACATGTTTAGGAGAAAGTGCAGAGCGGATGGTTTTAGTGCAACGTCTGATGAAAGATCCGACTGATGACTTTAGAGAGCCCCGGAAATGTGACTTCTTTGCTACTAAAACAGACTAAACAACACAGAACAGGTGCCTCCCTGAGGGGGTAGACCTAATGGCTATACTATTGCCAAAAGTACTCGCTCACATGCCTTGACTCAAATATGATTGTAAGTGAAATCCCACTCCTAATCCATAGGGTTCAATATAACGTCGGTCCACCCTTTGCAGCTAGAACAGCTTCAGCTCTTCTGGGAAGGCTGACCACAAGTATGGGAATTTTTGACCATTCTTCCAGAAGCACATTTATGAGGTCACATAAATGAAGGCCTGGACGAGAAGGTCTGGCTCTCAGTCTCCGCTCTAATTCATCCAAAGATGTTCGGGTTAATGTCAGGACTCTGTGCAGGCCAGTTAAATTCATCCACACCAGACTCTGTCATCCATGTCTTTATGGACCTTGCTTTGTGCACTGGTGCACAGTCATGTTGGAAGAGGAAGGAGTCAGCTCCAAACTGTTTCCACAAAATTGGGAACATGGAATTGTCCAAAATGTCTCAGTATACTGAAGCATTCAGAGTTCATTTCACTGGAACTAAGGGGTCAAGCCCAGCTTCTAAAGAATAACCCCAGATTGCCAGATGGAGAAGTGCAATTCGTCATTCCAGAGAATGGGTCTCCACTGCTTTAGAGTCCAGTGGTGGCGTAGTTTACGCCGCTGCATCCGGTGCTTTGCATTGCACTTGGTCATGTATGGCTTGGATGCAGCTGCTTGACCATGAAAACCCATTCCATTAAGCTCTCTGCACACTGTTCCTGAGCTAATCTGAAGGCCACATGAAGTTGGGAGTTCTGTAAAGAAGGACTCTGCAGAAAGTTGCTGAACTCTTTACAGCATCCGCTGACCCTGCTCTGTCAGTTTACGTGGCCTACCTCTTCATAGTTAAGTTGCTGTCATTCTCAAACACTTTCATTTTCTTATAATACAGCTCACTGTTAAATGTGGAATATTTAGGAGCGAGGACATTTCACGACTGGATTTGTTGCCCAGATGGCATCCTATTACAGTTCCACACTGGAATTCACTAAGTTCCAAAGAAGCGACACATTCTTTCACATATGTTTGTAAAAACACTGCATGCCTAGGTGCTTGATTTTCTACACCTGTGGCCAAATGAAAGTAATTGGAACACCTGATTCTGATAATTTGGTTGGTGAGAAAATACTTTTGGCAATGTAGTGTATATTTGGTGCAAAGAACAACAGTTTTCTTTAGGACCACATTAAAAGAGCAGCATGCATGAAAAGTTTGTACACGAGCGAGATAGTTAAAAACTGTTAAAAACATAAAATAGTTTAAAAATACCAAAGCATCTCCTTTGTCCTCAGGCTACGACTTCATCGATTCCATCTGTCCGCATTTTTCTATTACTTGCTCACAGGACAAACTGAGAGGCCGCATGGAAAACAGCCGTCATTATCTTTCGATAAAATCATTTAAGATTCTTCATTTTGTCTGAAGAAATAGATACTGACGAGTATCAATCACCAGAGGATTGACATCACTGACTAACTCCTTTCTCGCACAAATGCCCATCTCAGATGTCTGAGCAGAATGAGGCCTAATGATTTCTTCCCCGAAGCCGGTGTGGAATGCATCTCGCAGTTGCCTGGCTGGAACAGCAGCTGTGAGAGGTGGCCTGTTGCCCCACTTAAAACCCAATAACAGGGGATTGGTTTTCACAGCCCTGTCCTTTTTTTTTTCTCTCCCCCTTTCCACTGTGACCCAGACATGGACCCCCCCCCTTCCTTTACCCAGGTGCTGAAAAATCTGCCGGGATATGCGCATATCGCAAAGCATTCCCCTGCCCAGGAGGTTGAATAATCGAGTCTGTAAAAACCTATTGGCTCTAAGATCAGCTAAAAAAAAAAAAAAAGAAAGAAAGAAAAACGGGAAGGGTTGGTCTCTTTATGACCCAAATCTTGTTTAACATACTTAAAAAAAAAAAAAAGTAAGCTAGTGTTGAACTAACTCAAGCTGTGGTTTGTGGTGCAGCTTAGGGGCGTTGTGTTTCAACACATTTTTACAAGACTGTAATAAACGGACTGCGGTATTAAACAAAGGTTAAAGAAACGCATTTAATTAAGTCATCAACATATCTGGGACTGGAGCCTGGTGAGTGTCTGGCATTAGAGAAAGCCGAAACATATGAAAAGGTAAAAGACTGGAGGCAATCACTCATTCATTTATTCTCTAAATAACTCGGTCGGTTATAAAGACATAAAGGCCTTAAAATGGAGCCCATAGGGTTAAAGGCAAGAAAGACTAGGTGACATACTCTTCCCCCCTCCCCAATTAAGGTGTACCTTAATTAGGTACACATTGCTAGTAAAAGGTTTGAACATCTTTTACCTTCAGAATTGCCTCAATTCTTCATGGCATTTCTTCAACAAGTTGTTAAAAACATTCCTCAGAAATGTTGGTCTATATTGACATAATAGTATCACATACTTACTGAAGATTTGCAACTATGATATGAATCTCCCATTCCACCAAATCCCAAAGGTGCTATTTTAAAAAATGAGCTAAAAACACATTTTAACATACACTATACTACCAAATGTATTTGCTCACCCACCCAAATGATCATAATCAAGTGTTCCAAGAAAACTTTGTCATTTGCATCGTGTGAGATACATAAAGATTTCAACATTAAAATATAGAGTAACAAAAGTAAAATGTAAAATCCAAAAAAATAAGGAACATATACCTGTAATATATAAAATATGAAACGACAGCAAAAAAAATATAGCAGTATATAGCAATATTTTAAACTGTATTATAAAATTATGAAGATAAACAACATTTAGGGGGGAAAAATATAGAAAATTTTTTAAGTTAGCAACCCAAGAAAAATATATGTAAAAATATGTGAGGAAATGTGTCATTGTGTGAAGTGTCCATGGGGAGTGTGTTTTGTTATGTGAAGTTTATAAGTCTCTCCGTTTGCTTGTTCTGCTCTTAATGCTCTGCAGCCTTCTGCCCAGGAGCGGGACAAAAAGTGAGTGTTCTGGGTGAGTGGGGCTCTTCATGATGCTGAAGGCCCTTTTCCTGCATCTGGAGGTGTAGATGTCTTCGGTGGTGGGGAGACTGACTCCAACAGTCCTCTGTGCAGCCTTCACCACCCTTCACAGAGCTTTTCCTGTTAGCAGCAGAGCAGCTTCCATACCACATGTTAATGCTAGAGCACAAGACACGCATTTCTATGGCCACAGGTGTATGAAATCAAGCACCTAGGCATGCAGACTGTTTTTACACACATTTATGAAAGAACAGGTAGCTCTCAGGAGCTTAGTGAATTCCAGCGTGGAAGTGTAATTGGAGGCCACCTGTGCAACAAATACAGTCGGAAAATGTCCTCACTCTTAAATATTCCACAGTAAACGGTCAGTTGTATTATAAGAAAATAAAAAAGTTTGGGAACAACAAATCAACCACGAAGTGTTAGGCCACGTAAACTGACAGAGCGGGGTCAACTGATGCTGATACGCAAAATGTGAAAAGGTCGCCAACTTTCCATCACTACTGAACTCCAAACTTCATGTGGCCTTCAGATTAGCGCAAGAACAGTGCACAGAGAGCTTAATGGAATGGATTTCCATTGTCAAGCAGCTGCATCCAAGCAATACATTACTAAGTGCAATGCAAAGCTCTGGATGCAGTGGTGGAAAGCACACCACCATTGGACACTAGATTAGTGGAGACGTGTTCTCTGGAGTGACAAATCGCGCTTTTCCATTGGGCAATCTGATGGACAAGACTGGGTTTGGCGGTTGCCAGGAGAACGGTACTTGTCTGACTGCATTATGCCACGTGTACAGTTTGTTAGAGGAGGGATTATGGTGTGGGATTGTTTTTCAGGAGCTGGGCTTGACCCCTTAGTTCCAGTGAAAAGAATTTCAGCATTCCTAGACATTTTGTACAGTTCCATGCTCGCAACTTTGTGGGAGCAGTTTGGAGCACTTTCCTCTTCCAAACGTGACTGTGCACCAGCGCACAAAGCAAGGTCTATAACACAGAGTCCTGAACGTAGCCCGATAGAACATCTTTGGGCTGAATTAGAGCGGAGACTGAGAGCAAGGCCTACTTGTCCAACATCAGTGTGTGACCTCACAAATGCACTTCTTGAAGTATGGTTCAAAATTCCCATAAACGCATTCCTAAACCTTGTTGACAGCCTTCCCAGAATAGTTGACGTCATACATTTAGTTATTTTTAGTCATATTAAACCCTATGGATTAGGAGTGGAATGTCCCAATCATATGTGAGTCAAGGCAGGTCAGCAAATACTTTTGGCAATAAAGTGTACAAATGTGTGGCATCAGAACGGGTCCAAAATTTTGAGAACTTAAAAACAGAATTCGTAAGCAAAACATGTCTATTTTCTTTGTTTTACATTGGGCTGGACTTATCTCGGGCAGCCAATTACTGTCCACCCGTTCAAACGGCTCCTAAATACAAAAATCAAACATGAGAAACTTTTAAACACGAGGGGGCGATAGAGAGAAGCGCAAGTTAAAAAATGTGCAACGAAGAAAATAGACATTTTTTGCTTACGAATTCTGTTTTTAAGTTCTCAAAACTTTTGGACCTCTTCTGACGCCATACAAATGCATGCAAAGTAAATTTAAGAGCAATTTTTTAAATAAAACTGGTCATCGATGAACGAATGATAACACCACAAAAGTCTGGCGCATGCCTCTTTTTGTTTATTTTTGAGATAAAATAAAAGTGTAAAATCAAACAAGCAAATTTTTTTTTTTTTTTTACAAGCTGTCTGTGACCCACCAGTTGACAATCTCTGCTCTATTGGGTTAAGATTTGATGAATGTGGAGGCCACTGGTACAGTGTTTACAGTAAACTCATTTTCTTGTTCAAAAACCAGTTTGAGGAGATATGAGCTTTGTGACATGGTGCATATTATAGATGGACAAGTATAATGTTTTGAAATTGTTAATCTGGAATAATTCCGTTATTAAAATTATACGCCATTATCACCATTCTAAGATATAAATATAATCTTTATGTGCAGCCCTCCTTCTCTGCCATGTTTTCTCTGTCAGCTCTGTGAAATGATAACAATCAGCTGCAGTCACTAGCACTCGAACATTTCAGATCAATGTGATGGGGAAGAAAAGCCATTTACTCAGAATCACATCAAAGCAGAACTGATCCTGGTTTTGGCTGAATCAATGTTAAATTAAAGTCTTTTAATAATAAAAATCCTTCTAAAAAGCCACAGATTTTCTGTTTATTGTTGCTCAGTGGATCACAGTGCTGTTTATGACATCATTATCACGCTTCCTTATCTGATTAGACACTGAAATTTTCTTTAACCAGCACAATCAGTATTACTTATGTAATAATCATTTAATAATTGTAATTACAAAGGCTTTTTCAAAGAAACATGCTTTAAACCACAAAACCAATAAATTTGCAGTAGACTGTATCATAATGATTCGCTCTCCCTGTTGCTGACCCAGACTTGTTCCCCTGACTCTTTCAGGAATGAAACCCTTTTGTTGCAACTGCACCCGCTCCCTGACTTGCTCTCCTCTCCCTCAGCTCCCAAATTGCACACCCGGACTCCCTCTCTCCCCACGGCAGCACCCGCATCGGAAGTCTACACCCATTCTCTGACTCAATCGCCCTGCAGCTGCACTCCCTGACTCGATTCCCTCATCTCCACCCGCTAACTGACTTGCTCACCCAATTCCCAATTCTTAATTTGATCCTCACACCTGTACCCGACTCACCACCCAACTCGGCCCACTTTAATCTGTCCTCATGACTATTTTTGTCCCTGCGACTGCTTCCCAACTCTGTTTCCGCACTAGATTCTATACTTCATCTGCCCACAGCCACTCCATACCGGTCCCCCACCCACACTGCACCTGAATGGTTTACTGAGTCTTCCTTTTTCTCATTTTTCAGGAGTTACATATTTACTTAACGTTGATTTTTTTGAGTCCTGTGTTTGCTGCACTCAGTATCTCTCTATACCCACGTGAAAGAAAGTTGACCATCCACTTTTCCCAAACTTAGAGCGCCATGTCGTCCCCTTGTACCCTACTTTTCCCCTCCATTCTATTTGTCCCCCTGTACCCTCCTCCTGTGCACTCCTCTGTCTGCCAACCCTCTCCTCCTTCCACTTTCCCCGACTCCTCTCCTACTGCCATTGTCCCCGATCTCCTCGTTCCAGTTTCCCCACCTACTCCTCCACTGTACCCCACTCCTCTCTTTCTTCCACAGTTCTTAGTCTCCTCCTTCCACAGTACCTCATTCCTCTCTTAAACCCACGGTCCCCCACCTCCTCTGTCCACAGTTCCCCGTCTTTTCCTTCCATGGTCTCCAGTCTCCTCCACTTACAGATCTTTTTTCACTTTCTTCCTTTCCTTGCTCCACACTCTGTCCAATTCTACTTGCTTTCCACAAAATAACCGATACACCCTTTGTATCATCCTGTTTTTTTTTTTCTTTCGGTCTTACTAACTTTTTCCTTTTTAGTGTCTCTCTCTCTCTCGCTTACATTTTGCTTTGCCCCCTCCAGCTATCTGACTCTCTTTTGATTCCTCTTAGTCACACCCTTTACCTTCCTTTGTGCCTTAGTCTCTCTCTTAAGGTACACCCTGCCCTCTGCCTCACAATCTTGCTCCCTTGACTCTATTACATTGTTCTCATTTTCCTTCTTGTCTCATTTGTTCTCCCACTCCTTCTTATCTTCGCTCAGAAGAGCATCGTTGAGGTCAGGCCATGACACTGGATGAAAACCTAGAAACTAATTAATCCTAGACTGTGGTTCATGTAAGGAGACATACAAAAAAACCTACAAAAGAAAAAAAGAAATCCAAGTATTTAAAGATGGTTTTTGCATATAGAATATATAACATCACTGGGCACTTACATCCAAAATGCTAGTTATTAGACATGGAACTGAGAGGGGTCACTGATTATGACACAAGAAAAGGTAATCATGTTCACCCCTGCTAAAAAAAACCAGGGTTTCATTGGATATATATTTTTTACCTGGAACAACTCTATTAAAACTGAAATTTAAAGAATAGATTTCAAACAACTACAAAAAAAGCCTCTTCAGGTATCCAAGTACTACCACCCAATCAAGTTCTAAAAATAAAAATGAAATCCTAAAGGCAAAGAAGCAAGGCCCTTCAACCCGAGCCTGACACATGCAGATGTCAGTGTTTACATGTGGCTCTCATATCACGATGTCACAGGGAATCTTCAGCCATGAGGCATTGTTCCAGTTCACGGTTTCCTCCACCACACGCATCTCGATGGAGGCCTGGAGACATGCATGTAAGCATGCATAAATTAATGACTAGCCTGGAAGCGTGTTCCTGAATTAATTATTTTTTTTGGTTGCACAGAAAATAACAGCTCATCACCCACGCGTAGCATCCCTGCAGATCTGTGCCAGCAGATCAGAGCGCAATGGTGTGATTAAAAACCAAGTGCTGCAGGACACAGTGGGAAGCGGCCAAGTCCGGCGCTTGACAAACTCTCCTCTATTAGCGATCGCCTTAGAGAGGAGTTATAGATACGGAGTCCAACAATGCCCTTGCAAATGAGTCATGCATTTTTTCCTTTCACCATATTTCCCTCAGGTCCAGTTTCTTACTTTCAGCATCCTGCTGCTACAGGACAAAGCAATTTTAAGGACTTTATAATCCATGATATTAATAGCTGTAAAAAAAAAAAAAAAACAAACGGAAAAAAACGAACTGCTGAAATAAACACAGGACAAATGCACATCAGATACATCTGACTGTTTAATCACTTATTAAATATTAAATTATTAGACTACTTTTTGACCCCTTAGCAGTTACTTGGATTAAGCACTGCGCATGTGCTAAAACCTGAACACCACAATTAATTGATAAAAATATCACAGCAAGGAAGCAGACGATCATGTTTCCACTGCGCACAAAGTGAGATTCATAAATGTGGTGCATTCAGTTCTAATGGGAGTTCAGACAAAACCTAAAAGTACACTGTTCAAAAAAATAAAAGAAACACTAAAATAACATATCCTAGATCTCAATGAATAAAATATTCACAAGCTTCTCCTTCAGTTTTTTTTCATGTACCCCCCAAAAAGTCGTCTCTGCAGAGCTGTTGACCGAATTGAACAAGCATTTTTTTTGGCAACACATCTGGCAACTTTAGACACGTTTAACAGATTAGAACGCATTTTAAAGAAACGCGATTGCTTTCTTAAGTGAAGTTTTCAGCAGGTTTTCCATGGACAAAGTATTAACGTAGCAAAGTTTTAACTTTGAGGGTACACGCGAAGACCTCAATCCATCCGAGGTGTTGCTTTCGATGGCGGGATCAAAAGAACCATAAAATGTCGGACGGTGAGAAATACTTTATGGGACATTATGGGAAATCCAGATGCTAAGTTTCAGCCTTGTACTCGGGAAGTGGGAGAATTACTGACGAGTTAGTCAGTGAAAGCTTTGGCGTTTATTGGTAAAGATATAAATGCTATGGAACAGCATTGGTTCAATACAGGACGCAATTTGTTCTGCATTTCCATAAATGTCCAATAAAAATATCGGTCAAGCAACATGAACATTAAATCTAACAATAATGATGAAAAGCTTCCCCGTCCCTTAGGTACGCTTTTCCAAAAACCTGCGCTGCTCACAAAACCTGTGCCTTTTAAAAAATGCCTGCAAGATGTGATATTGTATTAATATGATGATGTATAATCTTTATTGGGCGGCAAGGAGGCGTAGTGGTTAGCACGTTTGCCTCTCTGCACTAAGGATTCCTGGTTTGAATTAAATCTGGGTGGAGTTTCCATGTTCTCCCCGTGTCTGCGTGGGTTTTCTGTGTTCTCCAGTTTCCTCCCACATTCCAAAAACATGGATACAAAATAAATTAAATGCTCCAAATTGCCCTTAGTGTGAGTGTAGATTGGCGCCCTGTCCTGAGTGTATCTGCCGCACAGCGCCCAAGGCAATCTCCCCTGGATGGGCATAGGGAACACCACAGCGACCCTAGTAAAGGATTGAGCGGAAGAGAACAAATTAATGTATAATTTTTATGATAAAACAGGTAGTTCCGGTCCTTATATCTGATTGGCTGAGCCGCTTGTCTAGCTGTGACATTATTCACAATAAGCCACACCTCTGACCCCTTCACATTCGTATAAATATAAGATATAAAATATATTGATTTTTCGAAGTATTTCATAAACTGCAATTTGGCCACTAGATGGCACCATTTGATTGTTAAATAAACAGAAATATTTTACTTGCGTCTGGGTTCATAAAAAAAAAAAAAAGGACTGGATTATGTCGCAGTAGCAAATTTGTTTTTGCTTTCAGTCAACGCATTTATGAATCATACCTTAATTGTTTTATTATTATAGTGTGTTGAAAACCATTATATAAAAGCAATAAGGCACTCAAGGTTATGCATTACTGTGAATAAGCCACGAGGATGTAACTGTACTCCGCATGCGCACTATGCCTAATAACACCCCTTTCCCGTGGTTTATTCACAATAATGCACGCCCTCACGTGCCTTATTGCCTTAATATATATCTAGACATACTCATTCCCATTAAACATGCTCGATTGTAGAAGTCAGTTTTTGTTTTGTTATCTTTATTTAATAGTGAATAGACTTGACATACACAGTAAGCATTAAACATAATAAAATGTATCTTACTGCACTTTATTTGGGACGGCACAGTGGCTTATTTTTTTGCACATTCGCCTCTCGGCGCCAGGGATTCTAGGATCTTGGTGGAGTTTTCATGTTCTCCCCATGTCTGCGTGGGTTTTCTCTTTGTTCTCCGGTTTCCTCTCATAGTCCAAAAACATGGATTCAAGGTAAATTGAATGCTCTAAATTTCCCCGTACAATGTGTGTTATAGATTGGCGCCCTGTCCTGGGTGTATCTGCGCAGCACCCGAAACGTTCTCCTCTGGATAAGCATGGGAAACCCCATCCTACGACCCTCGTAGAGGATTAAGTGGAACATGATGAATGAATGCACTTAATTTGACTCTTTATGGACTAACTGCAGCGATCACAACTGCTATAGTGTGATATAGAATGCTGTTTCTGTAGCTCACTAAAAGGCTGTTCTTTTAGATTTATTTAAAACTTAGGAGACGTAATGTAAAAAAAACATTCAGTAATGGATCGTATGTCATTGTATCGAATCGTATCACAAAGAATCCTCATGTATCCAAAATAATTGAAATCGTAGGCATGTAAACTTAACACTGAAACGAATCATCATGAATGCTCCGATTTACACCCCTACTAATTAAGCAACGTATTTTTTCACAGATACCCACCCCCACCACCACAGCCCCAAATATTCCCGCTAAAAATACATCACCACACTGAAAGAAAGAGAGAGAACAATTATCCGCCTCACAAATGTTTCAGATCAGCTGTGCCTGTGGGTGCAGGCCAGTGAAAACCAGAAGAACAAAAGAGGAGAAAAAGAAATCAAATGCAGAAAAGAAAACAGCCCTCACACTGAGGTGCAAGCTGGGAAAATGCTGCAGATAAAGACGAGCTCTGACAGCTCCACAGTACCGCTACAGTCTACGGCATCCTGCGCGTTTGGGAAACGAGACCGATTCTCAAAGAGACCGAAGTGTAAGCTGAGCAACCATTAATTTCTAGCAACAGGGGGCTTCGGTGATGACAGAGGAGAGAATTATGGTCTGTTAAGAGATCAGTGAGAAGCCTAGGCTTGATTTGACGGAGAGCAGGGATTCCTCACTGAAGTTGCCCAGGAGCTACGGAGGAATGAAGGTTCGGCTAAATACAGCGTTAGCTTCACTGATGAGAAGAAATTTGAATGTGCAACCCCTGCAGCAGCGTTTAACCCGCTTCCTTTGCCTTAGCGCCACTGCAGAGCTCATAAAGTAGTAGCACTCCTCCATATATCAGAGAGTACAAGACGGGCAATAAAGCGAATGGTGTAGGTTATAAAGAAAAAGCATGCGAGTGGCACCGAAGAGTTTCTGCCTCAATTGCTTCTCATCTTCCTCTCCAGCTCAGCATGACAATTCACCCACTTGTCAGCTCGCAGCAAAACAACGAGGGCAAGGCAGAAAAAAAAAACAAGTCACTTGTTTTGCCAGTGCTCTTGACAGCTTGAACTTAAATCTTCTCTGCCAAACCAATCGAAATTGTACAAAAGGTCCTGCCACTTGGACTGACAAGCAAGCGTAATGCTAAACAAGGGTTCTTTGCTTCAGGATACAACTCCAATTTCAAAACTCCACTGTGATAAAAATTTGGAGATTTGGAGTTTCCTTCATTTAAAGTTTCCCAAGGTGTACTGCAAACTAAACAAGTTATGATGTGTTTAGATGTATTTCCATTCTTACTGCTGATAATCACTGATCTGTTCAATCGATGAGATGAACTCAGCATATGTCTTAATTTATCATCCCTTAATTACTCCTGCATGACTGATACCGTAACCCAGATGGGCCCAGTACGTCAATCACGATCGGCCAGTCGATTGCACAGTGGACATTGGGTAGACCGCTATGAACATTTTAGCGGTTCAGGAAAGAAAACTATTTTAGGGACAAGAGAGTGTCTCGGTTAGCCAGCGCTTTTATTACAGTTCAGTAGCAGAAGCACTTCTACACACACACACACATACCGTTCACAAACCAGCGTGCACCACGCTCCTTGCCACAATTGCATCTCATTTAAAATGTGCTCTAAAATGTTAAACATAGCTGAATTGATGGGTGTGTTAACAAAAATTGCTTGTTCGATTGTGCAGACCTCAGCAGAGACGGCTGTTTGGTTTGGTGTGTACATGGAAGGGGCTGAATACAGAGGTCAGATTTGCTTTGGAAAATGAAATTTTAGTCCTGCAAACTGCCATTAAAATGAAGTCTGTTTTGGAACTTGCTGGCTGAAAATTATCCAAACATATTTGACAGCATTTTTTGGCTCAACCTGCTTATGTGAATCAGACTTTCCCCCACATGAACATAATGAAGTCCAGATATTGGTGTACCCTCACTGATGATCATTTGGAAGCCTGCTTTAGAAATGGCATAAGCAGATAATCACACATGGCTGACACCATTCAGTGCAAATCATCAAGAGTAATGGTGTTTATTTCAGTGGATTGCCTCTTATTGCTAATAATATGAATATGATGTGTGTAAAAAATGTTAAGACAAAGCGTTAAAAAAAAGATGAATCCTGGTAGATTACAATGATCTGTCTGGGAAAAAACTTATCTCCGGCCAGAAAAGTGTGGGCACACCTGCAGTAACAAAAGTAATGAAATACCAACAGCAAACAGACGGCAACTGAAGACACAGTGGATTAAACAGTAGGGCAAAATTTCAGAGATTTCTGAGAGTCTGAGAGAGTGTCTCTATGGCGTCAAAAAGGGTCAAGAAGTTTAGAGAACTTAAAAACAGAATTCGTTAGCAATTTTCTTCGTTGCACATTTTTTCTCTTGCGCTTCTCTATCACCCCCTCGCGTCTAAAAATTTCTCACGTTCGATTTTTGTATTTAGGACCCGTTTTAACGGGTGGGCGGGATCTAGAC
>JAOUQT010326670.1:0-13730 GCA_025769995.1 Xyliphius kryptos
CTTTAGAATATATGCAACTCATGAAATATGTTTAAAATACTGCTCTTTAACTCCTGTTAGGATACATTCACATAGGAATACATAGTGACCTTGACATTTAGGAAATTGTGTGTTGTTCTCTAATTTTGATCTCCAGTGTATATATATATGATATGTGATATGTGAAAATGATGCCACAGCAATTGAGTACTATAAGATGAGATTGAACTTTATTGATCCCTTCAGGAGGATTTCCTTAAGGAAATTAAAAAACAGCAAAAGAAAAAAATAAATAAACATTATATAGGTGAAACACAGAAATATAAAATACATATATTCAAAAAATTTATATATACAGGGGTTGGACAATGAAACTGAAACACCTGTCATTTTAGTGTGGGATGGTTCATGACTAAACTGGACAAGCCTGGTGGCTTTGGAATGACATTGGAATAAAGGCTCAATTGTAGTCTAATAATAAAATCACAACCCACCTTTTGTCATGAATATGGCCGAAAGGTGATTCATGGCGTTACAAACACAAAAAATCGAACAAACCAAAAACTGCAGATAATTCTTATTGCACCACAATACAGTTATTGCACATAGTCCTGTACATGTTCCTTTTTTGTTATTATTGTGGTGGACAGACTACTGCCTCATCCCATTTGTTGTCCTCCTGTTACCACTCCTCTCCTAGACAGAAGTTGTACATGTTGCACATGTTCTCCCTTGTCTGTGTGGGTTTCTTCCAGGTTCTCCGGTTTCCTCCCACATTCCAAAAACATGAAGGCAAATTGAATGCTCTAAAATGCCCTTTATAGTGTTTGAATGTCTGTGTGGATGTTTGAGTGAGTACCCAGCGATGGATTGGCACCCTGTCCTGGGTGTATATGCCTAGAGCCCGAGCCCACCCCACCCAGCCCCCGCGACCTGCGGAAGATAATGAATGAATAAATGTATTTACCTCTGTATATTAATTAAATGTAAATTTAGAGATGCACAATGGAAGAGAATTTTATTTTAAACTTAATCTTTATTCTTTGGCATTCCAGTTTGGAGGAGAATGAAAATGATGGTGAGATAGATGACCTGCTTACATACTTCCAGCAACAACTCAATTCAGGACTTTCCTCTCAGAAGATATGTGAGCCTGAGCTGGAGTCAACACAGGTGCATATTTCAGGTACCCCTGAATTTCAAAACCCTTAAATATTTATATGTTAGTATTTTTCTGTTTAAGAAAATCTTCTCTCTGTATTGTTTTTTTCATGTCCACAGCATTGCCCCCAGAAGTGCTAATGTATATCTTTCGTTGGGTCGTCAGCTGTGATCTGGACATGCGGGCATTGGAACAGCTTTCCTTGGTTTGCAGGGGTTTTTACATCTGTGCAAGGTAAAAAACAAAATGCTGTTTACATTGCTAATGCTAAAATATGCAATATGTGTGTATGATAGAATTTATGTGCAACCCAAGGGGACAAAAAACTCAATTAAAAAACAAAATCAAACAAAAAAGTCCTAAACATTGTGAGTTGAATGTTAATGACACATTTTTATTAACAATTAACGTATTGTGATTATAAGCTAATGGTTGTAAACCTCTCTCACAGAGACCCAGAAATATGGCGCCTAGCCTGTTTAAGAGTGTGGGGTAGGAACTGCACCAAATTACTGCCCTTCACATCCTGGAGAGAAATGTTTCTACAGAGACCTCGTGTGCGCTACGATGGTAAATAATATTTGTGCACATTGGTTATACCCTAAGATAAAGTGATTCTAATGTCGACTCAATAAAAATTTGTTTAAACGAAAGTATGAAAATGTATACATAATTAAAACAAATAACAATTCACTCTTGAATTGTCTCAAAATAAATGTAATTGCTCAATTAAAACTTTTTTTTTTGTTATTACAGTTATTTCTGACAGTCAAGTCAGCATACCTTTATCTCTTGTTAAGATTAATAAATTGATTTTTAAAATAAAGTGCTCAGACCTGAATTTTAACGTAGAATTAGAATTAAATATTTTTTGTTTTATTTCTAAAATCAAGTTCATTCACATTTAAAAAAAATGCACAGACAAAAATAACATAATGATTGTGTGTAAAATAGTTTTACACTGTGTATTTGGGGTTTTTGATATTAAACAACAATTTACATACATGTATGGGTATATAAAAGTTTATTTTTATAAAAAATATTTGATTTTGATAATATTACAAATTTTATTGTGGTGTTTCAGGTGTTTACATTAGTAAAACATCATATATCCGTCAGGGGGAGGAGTCACTGGATGGTTTCTATAGAGCATGGCACCAGGTCGACTATTACAGGTAGACTGACTTTAAACGATTTATAACAGAGCTGTTGGTCACTAGGGTCACAGCACTACTGGTCTTAACATTTTTTCTACTTGGCTGAATTACCAACTTCAACTCTGGATCTACAGGGGTTGCACAACAAAACTGAAACACCTGGTTTTAGACCACAATAATTTATTAGTATGATCTAGGGCCTCCTTTTGCGGCCAATACCGTGCCAATTTGTCTTGGGAATGACATATACAAGTCCTGCACAGGGGTCAGAGGGATTTTAAGCCATTCTTCTTGCAGGATAGTGGCCAGGTCACTACGTGATGCGGGTGGAGGAAAACGTTTCCTGACTCGATCCTCCAAAACACCCCACTGTTCTCAATAATATTTAGATCTGGTGACTGTGCAGGCCATGGGGGATGTTCAACTTCACTTGCATGTTCATCAAACCAATCTTTGATCAATCAAACCCTGGTATGTCACTCATAATGTTTTGTGCATTGCAATATTTTAAACAAAATTGTGCTCTTACCCTGCTTAATTGAACCTTTACCTGCTGCTCTTACTGGTGCACAGTGCAATTGATGAAGATTGGCCATCAGGCTTGTCCAATTTAACCATGAACCCTACCACACCGAAATGACGGGTGTTTGAGTATAATTGTACAACACCTGTAGATTGCAATTAGGTTCTCCGGGTTCCTCCCACAGTCCAAAAACATAGATTCAAGGTAAATTGTTCTAAATTGCCACTAAACGCTGTGTATATCCTCCCAGTGCCTGAAACAGAACATGTACAATGTATTAATGTACGAACTATATTATAAATTACATTTTACATGCTTATGAATGAAGTGAGTTCAAAATTTCAAGGAAATGTAGCGATTAGGTTATTAGTTATACTGTGTGTTCCAGATATCTCCGTTTCTTCCCTGATGGTCAAGTAATGATGCTGACCACACCGGAGGAGCCCCTGGCCACTGTGCCACGACTGCGCAGCAGAAACTCAAGGTAATAATTACTTTTGAATTTACTGGCACATTTAGAAGTTATGGTATTATGGAAGTTATGGTTTAGACAGAAATTTTAGGTCATATGGTCTATTTTTTAAAAAGTGCAAAAATGGGCAATGGATGGAATAAATCTTTTCATTTGAGTAACTTTTAGACTTTGCAAATAACACACTGGTTAAAATAAATCATGAAAAAAAAAATACACATTTAGATACTTAGAAGGACAGGCGCTTTTAAAACGCTTCTAAAGATACCATATACTGGGCTTCTTCATTACTAGTTCATATTAAACTAAGATTTAAACCCTTTTAAAAACTGCTGTGCTATATAAATAGTATTTAGTATCTTAGATGTATTAATTTATTGATTTGTTCCTGGGGTCTGTTTTTTATTTTATTTTAAATTCCTTGCTAAGATTAGAAATTTTTTGTGTTTTACTCTAGAATGGACTCCATCCTGTTTGGCCATTATCGACTGTCACAGGACACAGACAATCAAAGCAAAGTTTACATCGCTGTCTCCAAGAGAAAAGAGGATGTAGGTTACTGTTATAAAGCTGTTAATAGATTGCGTGTGGTGTTTTCTTGTCTTTTTGTGTTTCAAAATGTGTTTTTCACATCATTCATTTTTTGTCACTTAATTCTGATTATGGTCACAGGGTGGTGCAGGAGCTTAGCACAGTGTATATAAAGCAGTTTATGGTATACACTGTCTCATAAATTCACTTACTATCCTGTTTCACATTTGTTGAAGGAGACTGGAACTCCTGGATAACACCCATTTTGTTATGTGGAAAACAAAACAAAACACATCACACGTAAAGAACATTGTCCACTATACAAATAAACCCAGTATCTACTTATTTTGAGTCAAGGGTTTTGCCACTGCTGAGATGCCATTCATAAATACATTAATTGGTCGTAATGTTTTGTTAAGACTTGAAATCTGATTAGACCAGCCTGGTGGCCAGTCTTCATTAATTTCACACTGCACCAGTAAGAGCAGCGTGTGAAGGTTCAATTAGCAGGGTAAGAGCACAGTTTTGCTCAAAATATTGCAATGTACAAAACATTAAGGGTGACATACCAGAGTTCAAAAGATTGGTTTGATGAACATGAAAGTGAAGTCGAACATCTCCCATGGCCTGCACAGTCACCAGATCTAAATATTATTCATCCACTTTGGAGGAGCTCTGGAGGAGGGCCATAGACGAGAACATGCGCCGCCTCATCAGGAGCATGCCCAGGCGTGGTAGGGAGGTCATACAGGCATGTGGAGGCCACGCTCTACTAAGCCTCATATGGGATAAAAAAATTATAGATTTTCAACTAAAATATTTTATTCATTGAGATTTAGGATGTTGTTGTTTTAGTGTTCCCTTTATTTTTTGAGCAGTGTATATATACACTGTACATACATACTGTATAGTGTGTGTGTGTGTGTGTGTGTGTGTGTGTGTGTGTGTGTGTGTGTGTGTGTGTGTTGTGCATACATAAGTACTTTTTAAACTACTTCCCAACATTATTGTAATGAAAGGCCCTATCTGAGTAAAGTTTTTGTAATTCTAGAAGATGCCGGAGTACCAGAGGAGTCGTTTCAGCAGATGGAACCCACCTCCAGATTCTGACCGCTCTTTCCATGTGGGGCTTCAGCTGTCATCTGGAGGGTGTCAGAAGTTCAACAAGCTCATCTGGATCCACCACTCATGCCACATCACATACAGGTAAACCTGGGGCAGTTCAATGCACTCAGCTTGAGGCTGGTCTCCGTGAGCTGGTTGGTCTTTTGACCAGGACTTGCATTTACTGTAATCACTGGGTTTCCATTTAAATGTTTTGCATAAAATAATTGCACATTAACAGGATTTAAAAAAATGTTTCAATCCAGTGTAGTCAAATAAAGACACTTTTGATGACAACAATACAAACTACATGGGCAGATTAGTCAGTCTTTGCTTTTAGCACACTCCACAGGAATGCTCTTCAGCCTCGACTAGATATTTTCAATTGCTCCTTTTGTAACATTCCATCCAGGTTGCAGTGGCGTCTGGTGGTCTTTTAGAGAGGGTTAAATAAAAAAATGTCTATTTTATACATGAAATCTATTTTCCATTTCTTTTCAAGAAAATGCCAGAGCCCAGGACAAAGTCATATTTAGTTAATTGTTAACATTGTTAAAAGTCATATTTAGTTAATTATTAATGTTTTTGTGAACTTCCTGTAATTTCCCTTGTTGGATATTTCACTACTTTCATCACGTCCAATAAAAAATAGCCCCTGCTGGCTCGGCAATAAATGAAGCTTTAATACACAACAGCTCCCACCCATAAAAATATAACAAACTAAGTTACACAAATATGGCAAAAGTAACTTAACTACTCAGAAGCTACTTCACGTTGTACCAACCTGATGTTAAAACTGTGGAGAATGACAGTCAAATACACTGATTAAAACATTTATTGAAGAAGAGCCACTGGTCTGACGCCCCAAAAATTATTGATAATTCAGTCTGAATAAATAAATCTTAAAAACACCTATGTGTATGCTAAACTAGTTGACAAAGATATAATATCTACATGTAAGCTTTAAAAATTACTTTGATCAGAGACGGTGGACAAACTTTTATACAGGCTAATATGACGCCGGTGTAGTTCTCAAAATAACTGTCAATCAAATCTTGCAAAAGTTCCGCATCCAGACTCATCCACTGCTCCATTAATGCTCAGAGATGCTCAGCGTCCAGGGGCGGGACAAAATTGTGGTATTTATCCATTGAGTGCCAAGTTTCGAAGTCGAAGAAAGAAGAACTCAAGTCAATTTGTGACTAGTAGCTGATTGTGAACGAACTTATTCTAGTTCAACGGATTTTTGTAGTCAATGAAATGCTAACACAGCTGTACATATTTCACTATTTCATTTTAGCTAGCCTTAGAGAAATCGCTCCTGCCAGGTAATCGCAGCTTTGTATTGATATAATCAATATAATATATTTAATTAATATAGGCAGATGCTGCTATAACTAATGATGACCAAGCATTGCATCAGTGAATGATTCATTCATTCCTTCATTATGTTCTGCTTAATCTTTAGAAAATTACCTTGGTCTCACTGTGAAGGCTGATGATTTCAAGCACACATCAGAGTCACTGACCACCAGGTTGATGTTAAATCTCATAAAAATGTTTAATGATCTAAAGAGGAGATTCTATATACAGACCCTGGTAACTGAATGATCTAAGCAGATCAGATTTCTGAAATAATAAGATCCATAGTTGTAGATCTATAGAGGACTCTCACTGTCAAAGTCAAAACATAATCCACACAATGAATTTTAGTCATTGAAGACATAAATTTAAGATTTTTTTCTTTTGTTTTATTGTACCTTAAGTAAAGAATATTGCTTAATGACAATTAATGACTGATTCCATAGATAAGCAATACATAATTTTACATTTGTAGTGGCTTTTTTTTTTTTTTTTTACATTTTCTATGTCATTGAGACAATTTTTCAAGTACTGACTCATTGTGTGTTTTTTTAGTACTTTTAGTAAAAATTTGTTGCTGTAGCAGTGTTAAACTACTTGTGTTATATATGGGTTTATCTCAGGCTGCCCAGTTACTGAGGGTTTGGATTTGTCGTTGGTCAGTCAGAAATGATTGGTTGTTTTTGATGTAGCAGAATAATTAAAGGTAGAGCTGATAAATGTGTATGTAAAACACAGTGGTGTTATTATGGCTTTCCATCAATGATGGAACTATGACTTTTAAATCATACAAGCAAATATCAGAAAGTGTTATGTCCATAAGATGCATCTCAAGAGAAAGTTTAGGATAATTTATTTCTACATCACTTTCTACCATAGTTAATTGTAGCGTTAGAGTTTTCTAAGCCTAAACCCCTAAATAGCAATCTGAAATGACAGTGGCAAGGAAAATCTTCTTAGTGGAGTTGGCAGAAACCTTGTGAGGACCAAGGCTCACTGGGGGACTTGGTGAGCAGCTGGATAACATTAACAGTGCATGACACCACTGTGCAGAATGTAAAATTATCAGCAATCTACTTTCCCAAAAATAGAAAAACTGATGGCAGAACTGCACAGGCCCAAGTCCAGTAAAAAATAAAATGTGGGTCATGTAGCTAGATAATGACTGTAATTATATAAGTAAGTCTACTAAAAACATTAAGTATACCCCCCATCCTCGATTTATTTATTTGCTCTTATACATTACAAGTGTAAATAAACTTAAATATATATTAAACTAAGTAACTTAAAGAATAGTAAATACAATCAAATGATAAGAAAATTAAAAAACATAAAAATAGAATTGTAAAAAAAAAAAAAGAAAATAAACTCTAGTAAACTCTTTCACCCTCCCCAAACCCTCAGTTCGATTTCTAACACATCCAGCCATCCAACCTTCTCCTCTTTCCCCCTGGTCTTAGAATTCGATACGTGATACGTGTAGTAGCTACCCAGGTCTCCACGTTTTTCACACATAACATTTTGACCCGTTTCAGTCTAGCTTTAGGTGCGGACACTCCACTGAGACTGCGCTGCTTTCAGTGGTTGATTCACTTAAATCAGCCAAATCTAACTCCCAATCCTCTGTCCTCATCCTGCTGGACCTTTCAGCTGCATTCGATACAGTAAATCATCAGATTCTATTGTCCACTCTTTTCAATCTTGGCTTCTCCGGTATGACACTTGAATGGTTCCGGTCTTATCTAACAGGCAGAACCTTTCAAGTGTCTTGGAACGGGGATCTTTCTAACCCTCAACAAGTAGTTACTGGAGTCCCGCAGGGCTCAGTACTCGGACTCCTCCACTTTTCACTATACATGTCATCACTGGACAATGGGTTGACATCATGATCAAAACCACTCCTTTGATGGCCATAGGTAGAAATGATTTCCAGTGGCGCTCTGTGGTGCTTTTATATGGAAAGTGACTGACTGAACGTGCTCCTGTTTCTTACCAGTGTGTGGTACAGTGGGTGGGAGGTATTGTCCATAATGGCCTTTTAATTACATTACCAATATTACTAGATGTTTGTTGTAAAACTGATAATAAAATACATGTTAACAATTTTTTTATCATTTAGTGGGAAAACATACAGACCTTTTATTATCACAAATTACATGCTTTTCAAAATTCGTTAATGTTGTAAACCAGACAACTTACTAGTTGTTGGAAACATGCATAGTCTGTCTTTTCTTTAACCATTTGCATTTATGCTCTTTTCCTTTGTATAGAGTTGCTGTGTAAAGTAGTGTCTTATTTGACTAGTAAATATGTTTTATACAAAATACTGCTGGTAGTTCCTGATTCACACATATTATCAGAATTACGGTCTTATGCAAAGTTTTGGACACATCTGGTCATTATACATGATATTTAAAATTTCTAAGTAAAACTATAAACACATTATTGAAACTGACAAAACCTTATAACTAATTACTGTGAATCAAGCAGTTGTTTAAAGAAGAGATCTCTTAATATTTGTGTAAGACTGAATGTGTCAAACAAAGGGCTTGATTGCACAATTTACTCTTTAGAAAAACACACGTCATTCCAGTCAGTGGTGTTATAAAGAAAACATGAGATCTGGTGACATGAAAAAAAAATACCTTGTTAAATGAATGGTTGTTGACTTTGCTTTCTATACATATACAAATACATAACAATAAAATATCACATCCTAGATCTCAATAAATAAATTATTTCAGTTGAAAATATTTATTTAGTAGATAGTGAAATGCATTGAGCACACGATAAAATGTAAATCAAAGTTATCCCATGGAGGTCTGGATTTGGAATGACACTCAAAATCAAAGTTGAAAATCAAATGACGGGCTGATCCAACTTCAGTGGAAATTCCTCAAGACAAGTTAAAATGAGGCTCAGTAGTGTGTGTGGCCTCCACGTGCTTGTATGATCTCACTACAACGCCTAGGCATGCTCCTGATGAGGCGGCAGATGTTCTCACTTTCTAACTGGACAGGTTGATTTTACAGATGTGTGGTTGGCTTAAAGTTACATTGTGTCATTTAAGTGTTCCCTTATTTTTTTTGAGCAGTGTATATTTGGTCAAATTGACAGTCATTGCTTTAGTTGTAATCAGTCTTATACTGTATAGTTAGTTGATCAGCAGACCGATCCAGTGTATGATCACATCTATTATAATACATTTATATGCCTTTTTGTATTTGTAGTCATTTTCATTGGCTTTGCATGTTTTAGTTATTAAATATATTTATTGCTCTCCGAAATAATTGCATTAATTATTACAATTGCATGTAAATACAATTGTACATAAGCAGACTATTATTAAAGCACAAAAAATACACTTTTGCTACATTGACTTGGTTGTCCAGCAGGGGTGTTTGTATGAGTACTTTATGGGAGGAGCTGGTTTAATAAGTAGTGAATTGTTGAACTGTTTGCATGTACTCACTGAGTGGTTCTGGTCACTATACACAGGTAAGTATATATGCACATATGTGGGGGGAAAAAGAAATTTTACTCTATTAAAGGTTGCATAAGGTTACAGTGCAGATTCAGAGTGTTATCCCTCTGTGTAAATAGGATGCCTTTATACACAGTGACTGTTGCCACAGGCAGTCAGTGGTTTGCAGGGACTGATAACTACATCTATCTAACTTTGGTTGGAACAAATGGAAGCAGTGAAAAGACATTGCTGGATAAACCACTTTACAACGACTTTGAACGTGGAGCGGTAAGATAACCATTTTGTTAATTACACCCATGCTTAAAATATTTTTTTTCTCATGCAATCCAAAAAAACTAATTTTTTTAGTTTTTTATCTTTTTATTTTTAAAGAAGAGGTTTAATAACAATATATACATAGTTTCACTAAAACAATCCTTTTTCATCACTATTTTTTCAGATTTCATTGTAATACAAATCTAATTACTTTTTTAATTGTTCATTGCAATTCTGTGAATTTGAATTAAAAGGATGTCATTAAAGCAAACAGCTACTTTTATCACAGAAAGTCAACATGGTGCTGATTGTAAGACTTTCAGATTCATACAGTTTTGTTTCTGTTTTAGAGATTATTTTACATAAATGGTAAAAAACAAAAAATGTGGTGTTTTTTTTATAAACACAAACAATTCTGTTTTATAAGAAATCAGCTAAGGTGAGTAAACCAATAAATAAATAAGTTGAGCAGCATACGTTGGGTGTTGTGTCTCCAGTTAGAAAGATTGTGATATGGTGGTTACCTGTGTGCATGAAAAAAAAAATGTAGTCCTACAACAGTTCGCTGGTTGTATGCCAAGTTTCATGTATGTTGTATGCCAAGTTGGAGGTTTAAAGTCATTTCAAAGACAAAATGATAAAAGTAAAATGTTGCAAAACAATTCCATATTTTTTTTATTTACTGAATACATGCCTCTCTAAACCTATAGGTGGACTCTTATGACATTACTGTAACAGAGAGCCTTGGTGAAATCGAACTTGTGAAGATTGAGAAGAAGAAATACTGGGTTAATGATGAGTGGTTTTGTAAATACGTTATAGTGAAGACACCTGATGATGAGGATATTCAGTTCCCCTGCTTTCGCTGGGTTGTAGATGATAAAGAGGTAGTACTCCTAGATGGCAGAGGTGCAGTATGCTTTTTGTTGTATCTAGTAGTGAATAGCATTTCCTACAGCTAAACAGATCTGCAGTTTGTTGTGGGAGAGAACAGTGGACAAAAAACGTGCTTTCTTTGTGTGCCTTGCAGCTCGTTTGCCTCAGGATGAGAAATCCATGATAACAAAACAATACAGGACCAAAGAGCTGGAAAGCAGACAGAAGACTTTCAGGTTTGATTAAAAAAGCAAACCTCAAAATTTCTTAAACTTAACATTTAAGTTATCAGTGGTGTAACATTCAAAAAGTTTTATGTTCTAGTGTTGTGTTTTAGGAAATAAATGTATATAATGTTTGTTTTAAACATTAATTTAAGTTTTTTTCTCAAGATGGATTGAGTGGCATCCTGGTTTTCCTTTGAGCCTCGATGCTAAAGGCTACAATGACTTACCACGAGATGTTCAGTTTGACAGTGAGAAAGGTGTGGACTTCAACCTCAACTACACCATAGCGTAAGTTCCAACAGTAAAGTCATTGTGCTGCTTCAACATTTGCATATTTGAATAACTGAAAAACAAACCATTTAGTTTGGAGGCTGTTTGCTTTAAAAGCAACAACCCATCTTTAAATAACAGACAGAATACAACATTGTATGTCATTCACTTTGGAATTAGACCTGAGACTCTATGGACCCCAAAGATGTCTTTTTAATTTTAGAACTGTAACTGATGGTGAATTCTAGATTTAAATGTTTAGCATTCAAATAGTTTTTGCATTGTTCATGTTGTTCCATTATTTGCACAAACCAAATACTGCATAAAAAATGTATATTACCCATTTATAAAAAGTCCAAAGTCATAAAATGTTTTTTCACTTATTGTCAATGTTACCTTGTATTTGTGTTCAAAAAAGATTCTTAAGCAATTCTAAGGATTTAAGAGTCTATTTCAAGTTTTTTAATGCAAAACCAGCATGTGTCAATGTTTGAGTGATAAACTTGTTGTAAATAATTTGTAATGTAAAAGTTTTAAATGTTTAATGCATTTTATACAATATATTTATGCTGTGTTAAACTATGTAATAAATAGTAACTGTTCAGTAAATAGGGCAGAAAATTGTTCTTCATAATGAATGTGTCCCCTTTAGTCTGAATTAAATCACCCAAGACTTGGTTCTTTGCTTTGTTTTATCTCTAGGGTGATTTAAATAAATCAAATTCTTTTTGTGAGAAATTAAAAAATAAAATTTAATAAAACTTAAAATCACTTATTTTATTCAAATTTCCTTTTAGTTATTTCTTTTCCATTTAGTTTTTTTTTTTTTTCTATGCTTTCAAACACATTAAACAGGACTTTTCTTCTTTCTTCAGCATAGAAAACCTCTTTGTGAATCAGTTTATGAACATGTTTCAAACCTCATGGGACAGTTTGGAACATTTTACAGGAATTTTTGTGAGGATCAAGAACACATTATCAGGTCAAGACTCAGTCCTCAATCATCAATCATAATTTTGATATTCAAGAGAAAAAGAGAGGCTAATTTCTTTTTTGTTTTGACAGAATATGTGATGAATCACTGGCAGGAAGATTTTATATTTGGATATCAGTACTTAAATGGCTGTAATCCTGTTATCATCAAGAAGTGTGTGGAAATACCGAAGAAGTTTCCAGTCACACATGAAATGGTGGCTGACATTTTAGAAAGAGACCTCACCCTGGAGAAAGAGGTGGAGGTAAGGTGTTTTTGTATTTAAATATAATCAGATATTGAGTGCTAATTTGACCTATACTGATAAATTGCTTTGTTGTTTTTAGGCAGGAAATGTGTTCATTGCCGATTATGATATAATGGAAGATGTTACTCCTAATGCTACGGATCCATGCACCACACAGTATTTGGCTGCACCCATTTGCCTATTCTACAAAAATAAACAGAACAAAATCCTCCCCATTGCCATACAGGTGCATTATACAACCAACTACACTGAAACAACCTTAAGAAATTATAATATGTAATATAGAAATATGGAAACAACTGTTATAGTAATTATAGTATTCTTTTAAAATACCAGAGTAATTGGAGATAATTCAGTAAAGAAAACGTTTGTGTTGTCTATATTTTATAATCTCCATTCATCCATTATATTCCGCTTATTCCTCTATAGGGTCACGGTGGGGTTCCCCATGCCCATCCAGGGGAGAACATCACAGGCGCTGGGCAGATACACTCAGGGGGCACATAATCACTCACACATACACACACATACACACACAAACACACACTATATGGGGCTATTTAGAGCGTTCAATTTACCTGAAATCCATGTTTTTGGACCCAGATCAGGATTCGAACAGAGAATCCCCAGTGCTGAGAGGTGAAAGCACTAACCACTAAGCCACCGTGCTGCCCTATTTTCTATTTTATAATATACGTTTTTTAAATTGTAGATCATATTTTCCTGTATAACATCACCATTGACTAATAGATCATGTTAACTCTGAATACACACAATATATTTATTTTTTGTTGAGAACATATATTTTTTGTACTTGAACTTAAAAAAAAATACTTCTGAACATTTGGCTGTAACTTATTTAATCTGTTTTAAAAGTTGACTCAAACTCCAGGGGAAGACAGTCCAATTTTCCTACCTAGTGATGCTGAGTGTGATTGGCTCCTAGCCAAGATCTGGGTAAAGTCTTCAGACTTTCACGTACACCAGACAGTGTCTCACCTTCTTAGGACCCATCTGATTTCAGAGGTTTTCAGCATTGCCATGTTCAGACAGTTACCAGCTGTTCATCCCATCTATAAGGTAC
>JAOUQT010326682.1:0-13728 GCA_025769995.1 Xyliphius kryptos
TACCTGTTGTCTGTTCCATTTGCACAACAGCAAGTGAAACTGATTCACAATCAGTGTTGCTTCCTAACTGGACAGGTAGGTTTTACAGAAGTGTGGTTTATTTGGAGTTACATTGTGTTGTTTAAGTGTTCCCTTTGTTTTTTGAGCAGTGTATTAGTCTAGTGCAATTTATTGTGTGTATGTATGGGATTGGATTTAATTCTGGTATTACTATATTCTAAAGAACATAGAACATGATGCATTTTATAGTAGACCTCTCAATTTAGCAAAAATATTAGAACACAAGTTTCAAATTAAATTCTTATAATGAGCTTTTTTATAAAGACGTTACCTACCTACATCACCTTTACATTCACCTGGCCAATTTCGAGTCTTCTGTCGTGCTCTTGTCACCCTGAAGCAAATCCAAGCACAAGCACACTGTCTAAAAAGGTCCTATGTTTCCACTGTGCAAGGGCTGACTGCTAAATTGTGTCCCACTTTTGCCTGCTTTATGTATCTTTTAAAGAATGACTTTGCATTTTCAACTGCTGAGTTATATCTCCATTCAAAGCACCACGCTGGTTATATTAGCCTGCTCCCCTGCTTTCATTTGATGGCCGTGGAGTTATAATTAGCAACGAGTGCAGGGCTCGATCAGTTTCATTAGCCAAGTTTTTCCACTACGCACAGCTAAAATGGGCTGCTGGAAGTTGCTGATTTGATATGTGACAGAAACACCAGCTGAATGCATCAGTCATAATGCCCTGTGGGGCCTTTTTAACTGCATGCGCGCACACATGGAGTAAGTAACCACATTGTTTACTTTCAGATGCAAAGTAACCAGAGTGAACTTAACAGGTGAACTACATGTCTATTTTTAGGAAGCAGCTGTTTTTATTTATACTGTATGGATTGTGATTTTAGTAACTTTTATTATTCTTATTATAACTTTTTTGTTAACCTTATTGTTTGCAATTTTATTTCAGTCAATGGCTGGATATAATATCTGAAAGATATGGATTTGCTGAAATAGAAAAGGGAAAGGGAGCACCCATGCCGTCTGCCTGCCTTTGTCTTCTTAAAGTGATGTCATTCCTTAACAAGCCCTTCATGGACCACTGGATGCATTGTCTGTTTGAATTAAAAGCATGTTCACCAATAATGCATACCCATGTTTGACTGGTGGGTCCTCAACTAAAGCAAAGTTGGCACCACCAGATATGAGCAATGCAGACAATCACTTCCCCTCCTTCTCTCCCCTTTTGCTTCTACCTACACATTACCTTTAAGCATCCCACCTCCACACAGTGTTGTTCCAGACTAACCAAGGGAGTATGTGTGTGCAGCTCTTAAACATCACAGTATGGCCAGTAAGCATGTGAAACCACTTCACTCTTCCTATTCTTCAGGGTCGGTGCCAGCGTCTGGTTCCGGCACACCACCCCACAGGGAGAGCCAACACCATGTTCCCTCCCAGCCATCTGCGCTTGGGCAAACATCCGTGGTCACATTTGGCTACATTGAAAAGTCAAATGTCCAGCAGCTGGATAGCCCAAGTAAGCCGGCTTGGTTGGAAAAGAAAGAGACTACTCCGCTGCATAAATATGAGCAGACTTGGTGCGGTGCCCAAGGCTCTTTCAGCAATAGCAGTCCTCATCACCAGCAAGAGGTTTCACCCTCTGAAAATGTTGTGAACTTAGTAGGTCAAACTGCCACCCAGGGGACCCATGAGGAATTTGGGTCACCCAAGCTAAGGTCTGACTTTGTCCACGAGTCAGATTGGAGTCCTGTGGGACGGCACAACCAGCATTTTCAATCATGGGCCGGGTCACCGGACTATGGGTCTTCTAAATACAACTATGATGCAAAAATCCCAACGGTTTGGCAAGACCCAGACCTGTACCAGCTATCCCAACATGGCACATTCAGCTCCAGTGGACTAAATGCCAGTCCACTCTCAGGTCTCAAAGGAAGCTGCATTGTTACAGTTAAAGATTCCCAAGGTTTGAACCAGCTCAGTGGAAGCAATACGTCCTCAGCACTAAACAGTCCAGAAGTAGCTCGCAGACTTGCTGAGGAAGCCACCAAAGTTTCTGTCATCTTTGATGAGCTCCGGAGGTCCCCCACCCCCTGTGCTGGAGTAGGAATTAACCTGGACAGTCCTGTAAGACAGTCGAAGTTCTCCCCCTCTTATCACCACAGTTCGGCTATAAAAATGAACATCCCCTTGCACAAGGTGCATCATGATATCCCAATTAAAAATGGAAGTCCAGAGTCTTCAACCAATCATATCATTAGTCAGATCCCACTAGAAGAGAGTCCTGACTCACCAGGCCATTGTTCTCATGTGGTATGTCCATGGTTGTCCAAAGGGAACAAGGATTCACCGTTAAAGGACCCTCGTGTATTATCAGGAGATTTTCCAAGCACAGACAGTCCCACTCTGCACAGACACAGACCCCCACAGTTCATGGGTGATTTGTGTTGCAACAAAGATGCCTGGCAGTTGTATCCTAAGCGACACAGCAAGGCTACAGACGATCCTGCTTCTGACAGTGTGGAGATTTCCAGAAGGCTTCTAATCGGACAACATATGGATGAAGCTCCGGTCAGCTGGACCTATCTGCAGGAGAGTAGCAGGAAAGAAATAAAGATGTTTAATGAACTAATGGAGAAAGAAAATGAAAGTGCTATGGTGATAACAACAGACCTGCACAAAGAGGAGGTTACTGACAGTTTGAAGCAACAGAAAAAGCAGGCAGAGTGGAGGCGCAGACAGGCGTTGCTACTTGGCCCCGTGGTATTGGAGGATGAGAATGATGACCAAGGTGAAGGAGAGCATAATGGTTTACCAACTTCATCTCCTAGCTCCAGTGGGGTAACAGGAAGTTTTGGTGACAGAGAGTGTGTTTCACCGGAATCCAGCAATAGTAACCAGACAGAACATGCCAGCTCAGGTTTACAGGTGAGTTATTTCCTTAACCACACAGGGACCTTTATTTAAAATAATAATACTTTCAATATATGTAGTGCCTTACAAGATACCCAAGGAGGCTTTACATCAATACAAAAAAATACACTGCTCAAAAAATAATGGGAACACTTAAACAACACAATATAACACAGCAATCAGATCAAACTGAGGGTACATCTGCCGCCTCATCAGGAGCATGTCCAGGTGTTGTAGGGAGATCATACAGGCAAGTGGAGGCCACACACACACTACTGAGCTTTTTTTGAACTTCTCTTGAGGAATTTCCACTGAAGTTGGATCAGTCTGTCTTTTGATTTTCCACTTTGATTTTAAGTTTAATTCCAAATCCAGACCATGGGATAATAAATGGGATAATAAATTTGATTTCGATCATTTTTATGTTATTTTGTTCTCAACACATTCCACTATCTACTAAATAAAGATTTTGAAGTAAAATATTTTATTAATTTAGATCTAGAATGAGTTATTTTAGTGTTCCTTTTATTTTTGGAGCAGTGTACATACAATAAAGTGAGTATCAACATGGGAATCTTTGGACTCAGGGTTCTATCACATGACATTGTTTGTTCCTAAAAGAAAAACAACCTAACAGTGAGTTTCTTCTTGCCACTGTCGTTTCGGCTTGCTCTTTGTGGGTTTAGGCTGGTAACACTGTAAAACTGCTTTGTGATAACTTTAGTGTGTCTCTGTGTGTGTCTCTGTGTGTGTCTCTGTGTGTGTTTGTTTTACAGTCAGATTGTGGCTTATTGCTACCAGGACCATCACTGCACTCCCAGAAGATTGCTCGAGCAAAGTGGGAGTTCTTGTTTGGCACAACAACAGAGACAACCACCGCTCCTAAACAAGAAAAAAGTAAGCAAAAAAAAATCCAGTATCATTATTTCTTGCTTCTTTTATAAATCACTTACTTTTAAAGTCTGTGCCATGTTATAGACATTTTTGGGACTCAAACAAATACACCCCCCCCCCATCCATTTGCTTACAGAAAAGATCTGTATTTTAGGGATGCTGAATCTCTTTGCAGTACAAACTCAAGTCACTTCAGAACAGAAACTGTTTATTAGACATCTTGTATTTCAAAACAGATGAAGACTGGTATCTGGTGACGGATGCTGTTAGCCATGTTTGCACCTAATATGAAATTTCTCTTTACTCCATCTTCCTCATAATGGCTCAGTTACTTGCCTGAAGATAGCTAAACTACTGGGGGTGCTTGCTGATGAGCATAAAACCACTCAAACAAGCAGTTTTAATTTCCTGTCATTATGCAACAGTGTCCCTACAATGGCTGCACATTTACTTTTAGCTTTGGTTTAAAATTTTTCAACATACAAGATTACTGTTCTTATAAACCGGTATGAGAGGAGTTAAATACATGCCTATCTGGTTGTGATTGGGGTGCTGAAGGTGTTTTTTGCGGTTGGGGGGATTAAAGTGGTGATCGTGGTTGTTTTGATGGTGGTTATGGTGTTGAAGCTGATGGTGGTTGTAGTGCTGATGCTTATGGTGTTTGTTGTGTTTGGGGTGGTTGTAGTGCTGATGCTTATGAGGGTTTTGGTGCTGATGGTGGTTGTTGAGAAACTTGTGTTTTCATCTCCTTTAGATTTAGACACCATCCTTCCTAGTGGCCAGTCCACTCCAATTCCAATTAACCATGAAAAACTTTCACAACAAGCCAATCATGGAGTGCAGAATGTGGAAGTGGAGCTTGTGACACCTTTCACTGCTGCATCGGACACAACCCCGAAAATGGGAATTATTCGTAGAACTTTAAAGTATTCTGAAACAGATCTGGACGCCGTCCCGCTCCGGTGTTACTGGGAGACAGACATTGATGAGGTGCTACTGGCTGATGAGGAAGGTTCAGACTCAGCATTCGGGAGTAACCGAAGCGTAATGGGCACATCTGGAATGGGAAGCAGTCCATTGGGAAGAAAGTCCTACAGGATGGCAGATGGAGTGGATCGGGTCGAGAATGAGCAGGACGAGGATGTGGCCAGCTGGGCAAGTGTTCGGACACAGTGTGACCTGAGAAGGCAGCAGGCCCATCTGGACCAGCATGAAGAAGAAATTTTCACGGTGCTGCTCAAAAGGTGAAAGAGTTCACTTTCAAGTTGTCTGTTTTACATTTTATACAACTTTTTTAGTGCGATGTGGTTCAGACTCATTGGCCAATTATTTTAACAGGTTGTGAGGGTTTGAGTCAGTGCAGTTTTAGTGTGTCTGTAGAAGGTTGCTAGGCCCCAAATTTTGTAACATGAGTGTGCAATATATGACCAAAGTTGCTTTCAGAATTGCTCTTGATTAGAAATACTCCGTAAGCCTGTAGTATTTAAACTTACAAATGTTACTCTGGCTCAGTAAATAGAACCAAGTAAACAAACTTAAAGACATTTCTTGGGTTTTATACTCATTTACATTTGGTCATTTAGCATATGCTTTTTCCCAAGCGACTTTCAAGTATCCCACTTAATTATTGGTGGCCATATACAGGGTTACATATAGCTCAAGGACCTACATTTGATAACTTCAGTGGACCTGGGATTGGAACCCACAACTATTAAATTGCTAGCCTAACACCTTAACCACTGAACTACCATATCCTCAAATGCTCAAATTTAGCTCATAAGTATTAGAACTATTATATCTTTGCACATGATACTATATCTGTGTCTTAAATCTTTCTCTAAACTCTAAATAGGAGGTGTAGTAGCGGATGGTAAGGGTGTTGGGCATTCAATCTGAAGGCTGTGGGCTCAAGTCCTTGGCCCACTGAAGTTACCAATGGGGATCACTGAACAAGCCTTTTAACTTTCATTGTTCCAGGTGCATTGTATCATGGCTCACCCTGTATTTTGCTTCCAAGTTGAGTTACTTGTAAGTCACTTTGGATAAAAGTGCCAGTAAAATGGCCTCATGCAATTTAAATACTAGATTTGATTTAGTATGTATTGTTTTAACGGTAAAGTGGTAGGTTTTTGTTTTGGTGTATAGTAATCATGCAACCTTGGATGCACTAATTGTCTATCTTTTTGATGTAAGATGTCACATGATCACTGTACAACTGCTACTCTTCAGACTTCACACTTCTAACATTTTTTTGTCAACTTGATTGTGATTTAGCACAGTTGAATCATGGGATAGCACGCTGCTGGGGATGCTTACTACCAAATTCAAATTCAGTATGTCATGTCTACTGCATAATTTACACCTGCATATTTTGCCTACTCTGAGGCAAGCATTAGATGAATTCGGACACAGGTAATATTAGTAAAGTTTCAGGTTTTTCTTTCAGCTGTTCACTGTAGCAATGATTGATGAACAAATTAATTTAAGTGCATTTTTTTAGTTCTAGCCAACTGTCTTCAAGTGACTTAACAATTAGTTCTTGCAATTAATTATATAAAGCACAGATGTGCACAATCTAGATGTGATTTGTGATATAAACCTCACCGATATTCATTGAATCCAGGCTTAGGGAGCTAGTAATCCTCTGAACTTGTTGCCCTGTGATTTTCTCTTTATGGTCCTGAAACCGAATGCTCATAGTAAACAACACTTTGTCTGGTTTCTTTTGTTCCAGTCCCGCTGACTGTGGTCGCAAGACCCCCATTCTAGTAAATGGTCCAGGATTGCCATTGGGTGAAAACCTGGACACTTTCAGCAGACACTTTGAGAGCATCATGGAGTCCAACCGGGCTAAAGGCACCTCCTATCATAGCCTGGACAGTCTTGATCTCCTGAGCACCAGCACTCAGACCAAACTGAGCTTTGACCTCCCAACCCTGACCCCACAGGTCCAGGCTCAAATGTACCAGAGTGCCCGTCAGATTGTGGAGCTGAGCTTTGCCCCACTTGCTCATGCTGAGATGCCCTGCGCGTCTGAGTCAGTGTTTACCATAACAGGGGACACAGATGCCACGAGAGCGCCCTCCAGCGAACGGCTCAGCAGTGGCTCAGACCACAGGTCTGCTGGGCCCAGCTGGGGCAGTGATGCTGCATGCACAGTACCAAGGTAAGACCTTTAGCGTTTGAAGACACAATTTGACGGTTGGGTCCAAAAATAGTAAATTAAACTTCAAGGACAAAATGTTGGGAAATGTTTTGAGATCTGTCCCATGAGGGAACCGAGACCCTTTCTGTGTAATGACTCTTCTGTGGAAGGCATATTTATGCAGTTGTCTCTACACAAGAGAACCAAGAACCTCAATCTGCTAAATTGTCCTGTAGATCTCTCCTGCATTTTATCATGAAATTTTGAAATACATTTGCCTTTCTATTAAGTATTTAATATGATAAGATGTGATGCCTTTATGGTATTTGCACAGCGAACTATAAATTTGAGAAGCAATCCAGCAAATTTTACATGTCTCTTAACCATATTCTGTCCAACTAATAAAGCAAGCGTAAAAAAACATGCAACATAATGCCACAGGGGAATGCAGTGCAGTATGTCTGTAGAGATATTGAGTCTGTTATTCTTTGTTGGCTGATTCCAGATATGATTGTACTGGGGACCAAATCGTAGCAAACTTTCCTGATTTCTGATGTAGATTATAGGTTATCTTCTCCATGGGTAACCATTTAGCAATGTGTTGTAGCCACATCTCCACAGAGGGGATATCTGATTTTGACCATAGTAATAGGATGCACTTTTTAGCCAGATAGAATAAAATATGTAAAAGGATAATGGTTTCATTGTCCAGTGCAGGGTCTACGGCGTTTAAAAGATACACTATTGGAGACATATCAAGTTATATGCCTGCTTTTTTTTGTATGGTCAGATAAATCGCCCTCCAGTAGTTCTGTAATCTGGAACATGACCAAAAACTGTGTAAAATTGTACCCACTTCGTTAAAACACATATTTGAGTGGTTCGGGAATATCTCATGCAAGCGAGTTGGGTAAGGTACATCCTGTGGAAAAGTTTGAAATCTTGTTCACGAACATTCATGGATGTGCATTTGGGAAAGATCCAATTACATATGTTTGACCAGATTTCATCTTCAATCTTTAAACCCAGATCCTTTTCCCAAATTAATCTCAAAGCATCGTAGTCTGACGAAGCCGTATTGGACAGAGTAGTGTATAGGTTTGACCAATTGGAAAACCAGCTACACATTTGTTTTGCTTGTGCTGCCCAAAAAATATAAATTTGGGTTTGGTAAGGCTTTGCCTCCCAGGTCTTTGTTTTAACAGGTTGGAGAACTTTACTCTAGGTTTACTATTATCCCAAATGAATCTGCTTATTGAATTGTGTAATTTCTTGAAAAAAATGGGGCCCAGATAGCCTGGTAAGTTTTGAAACAAATAAACCCATCTGGGTAAAGTATTTATCTTCATTAGATTAATTCTGCCAAAAAGTAAAAAAAATGACCATTCTATTACATTTTTCTGGATGGCGTAGCCTTACCAAAACCATAATACGGAGCTATATATATTTTTTCAGATTAGACACTTTATTCAGAATTGTCTAAGAGATGACAAGTTTAGACCTCAACTGAATGAATTGGAGAATCTGCTCACTGAATATGCTCACTGAGGCTGGCTCAAAAAATTAAATTTCAAACCTATACACTACTCTGTCCAATACGACCTCGTCAGACTACACTTTGATATTAATTTGGGAAAAGGATCTGGGTTTAAAGATTGAAGAAGAAATCTGGTCAAACATAAGTAATTGAATCTTTCCCAAATGCACATCCATTAACGTTCATGAACAAAATTTCAAACTTTTCCACAGGATGTACCTTACCCCGACTCGCTTGCATAAGATATTCCCGAACCACTCAAATATGTGTTTTAAGTGTTTTAACGAAGTGGGTACAATTTTGCATCTTCCCATCTCGCAAACATCGAAGCCTTGCTGGGTAAGCAAAACCTTGGTACATCCCTCGCTGAGACAGAGCCTTTACCTTGGGATCAAACTCACATCGTCTGCGTAGTACATTAGCTGAAAGATCAGCGCAGAACGCAGGGATGCTCTGCTATGAGAAATGGCTTTTTCACTGCTGCTCTTAGAATGGCTTCTTTGGTGGTAAAGCACAGAAATCGTATTTCTGGACCGGGATGCTGAAGCCGGAGATCTATGGGCCCGTTCGATTTCCATGGGTAGCGTTTTCAGCTTTTTCTGACTTCAGTGTTCTCCAGACGACCGCCAGTAGACATAAGTTCAGTGGGAAAAGCCATGTGTGGCAAAATGCTAGCTTCCTCTTTCTTAGCAAGCTCCGGGACTTGTCTTTTCTTGTCTTTGAGTCTCTGGGACCGTGTGGACAAAAAATTGGAAAATCTTTGTCGCCAGTAGTGTCGTCTATGATTATATCAAGTGTAAGGATGTATTTGGAAAGTTACACCGAGGTGGAAAATGAATTAAAAGAGGTGTAAAGACGGAGCTCAAGTGTAAGCAGCCGTCGCCATTCAGGTCACATGCGTCCCGTATTTATGTATGTTTAATGCATTTAAATATATTTTTAAAATATTGACTCATTACTTCAAAACATATAAGATCTGCTTTCAGAGCATGTTTTAACAGTAGTATCGCTTTTTTCATAACTTATGTGACCACATGGTGGCGACAAATATCACCATTTATCACTGTTCCCGTTTAATTGCAATGTGATTTGCACAGGCTGTTAGATTATTACATACTCTGAGTAAATGCTCTGCCATATCACTGTGATTTTGATAAAACTAGGTCGTAAAAAGTATGTGGACATATGGTCATCATATCAGTTAGCGTGTTTTTTTTCCTTGCGAAAATATACAGTATATACACTATAGCTGGGTTTTAAATGAACAGCTAATTCACCTTAAATACATGTTTTTAACTGTGGGAGACACTCACACGAACAAAGGAAGAACATTTACCCAGATCAGGATTCAAACCTGGATCCTCCAGTACCAGTATGACAATGTACTGCTCTGTTTGTAAGGCAAACAGCATTTAATATTATCAGAATGTTTTATTAATCCCCAAGGGATAGTAGTGCATAGATATATTAGTATAGCTATGCATACTTTTGCATAGATTATTGTTCAGTGTTACTCGTGCCACTGTCCTTGCTTTAACACTGTGCTTTGTATTATACCTGCAAGAGCTCCTTAAGTGTTTGTTTTACATTGAAAATGGGACTTGCACCAGGAAAACAAGTTTGACCCAAATACCATTCTGTTTAATCTGAATCCGTGAATTTTAATATTTGGAAAGCAGGTTTTTAATGAATGCAGTGTGTTCTGTTGTCGAGGTATTTCTGTTTTAAGGTCATGGCTAAACTTTTGGGACAAATTGCTAAATGCATGGGTGTGTTTGCGAGGCAATTATCTAAATAAACTCTTAAAAAAAAATAACTTCAAACTGCTTTTCTAAGCTGCGCTGATCAGCCTCCACATTGAAACATCCTCATGTTTTAACGGCCATTGGCCATTTTATTATTACTATTTACCAAAATTGCAACCTCTAGACAATTGGTTTTCTACATATTTCCGTTGGATCTTTTTATTCACTATTGGTCAGGATCCACAGACACCATTTGGGTTGTTATTGTCACATCTGCATTGATTTATTGTGGTGTTGGAGTATGTTGTGCTCCTGGAGTATTTAAGTGCCTTAGTGTTACAAATAGATTAAGAATAGTAACCAAAAATGTCCAAGCAGTCACATAATACATGCAGCTCATCCATAACCACTGATGAATGACTACCATCCTCTGTTATACAGTTCAGGTACAATACAGAGCAGGTATTACTTGGATGATGGGTAAAAAAGAGCTTGTGTAATGGCATGTACTTGGTCCTTGAATTTGAATAGGATAAATAGGGAATGGGGTGACATGGTGGATTAGTGGTTTGCACATCTACCTCTCAGTGCTGGAAATCCAGGTTTAAATCCCAATCTGGGTGGAGTTTCCTGTTCTCCCCTTTTCCACATGGGTTTTATTTTGGTTCTCTGGTTTCCTCCCACAGTCCAAAAACATGGATTCAAGGTTAAATTGACTGCTCTTAATTGCTCCTATCTAAAAAAAAATGTCCTATATAGTTTGTATATTTGAGTGTGCCTAGCAATAGTTTGGCGGCCTGTCCGGGGTGTATCTGCCCAGTGCCCTAAATGTTTTCCCACAGATCCCGCCCCCTCCCCTAACCCTAGTCCTAAATATAAAATTACAGCAAGTGGAAGATGATGAATAAATGAAAATGGGGAATGGCATTTTGAAGGCTATTTTGCTGTTTTGCCCATAACCCTATATGGGACAATCAAACTGGAACAGAATAAAGGTTTTTCCGTCCAAAGATGTTGGCATTTGAATGGCGCTGTGTAGACAAACTGTTTAGGCTCGGACGGATGCACTTGTCCAGAGTTTTTGTTCCAGCTCCTCAGTAAATACACATTTACATTTAGTCATTTAGCAGATTCTTTCATCCGAGGCAACTTACAAATCAGAGAACAACACAAGTCAGTAGTTTTAGAAAAACAACTCCACTGTAGCATTATCAAAACCTGCTCATTACTCTATCTGGCTGCTTATATTTTTTTATTTTATTTTTCCCTTTTTCCCCCCTCTCTCTGTACTTTACAAGTGTCTGTGAAAGCGGTATGTTTTGAGAAGTTTTTTGAAGATGCTGAATGACTCAGCCTTACCTTTGTTTACTGATTTGCTCATATTGTATATGTGGGCTGGAAAAAGATTTTGATGAATAGTCATATACCGCAAAAAAAAAAAAAAAAAAGAATCTAAGCAGTAGACAGGCATGCCCAATACTTGCTCACAGAGTGCACGTTGACAGATCACTGTGCAACCCTCCACATGTTCGGGAAATAAAGGATGTGTCCTGCGCTCATCAGCGCTTTTATTACAGCACAGTATTAGAAATGCTTATACACACAAGTGCACACACACCATTCACAAACCGGAACACAGCCACGGCTCCCTGCCACAAACAAGTCTTATTTAAAATGTGCTCTAAATAGTGAAATGTGCCCAAATTGATGGCCTTGTCGACAAAAAATGCTTGTTGGATTCTGGCAAGACCACTGCTTTTTGGTCCACACAAGGAAAAAGCTGAATGAGAGGATTCAGATCTCCTGCTACATAAAAATGTTAGAGCTGCTTTGAAAGACCAAATTTTAGTATTGCAAATTGACCTTCAAATTAAGTTAAGGACCTCTGCTGTTCAGTTCTGGAACTTGCTGGCTGAAGAAAAGTTTCCATACATAAGAAATGTTTTAAACATTCAAGCTTTAAAAAAAAAGATGAATCATGGTAGATACCGATGACCTGTACACTGGAAAAATTCTATCTCAGGCCAGAAAGTGTGGGCATACCTGCTTTAAATACGTTGTTTTTTTGCCTTTGGGATCCAATTTTAAAACCCCTCAGGGTGTGGACACTTGTTCACAGCAGTGGTAAAACAACCAATACAAGCGTTTGCACAGACACACCCAATAGTACACACTGGTTACTTTGAGAAGACTTAAAATTCTTCTTTACTTCTCCGTTTATCATTATGCATCATTTATTTCTGGTCACTTCTGATTTATATTTATTTTATTTTCTGATCTGGTATTTTTCTGTGAAGCATGTTGACTTATTGTTACTCTTACAAGGAGGTGGAAAAATAACATAGGGGTTGCCCAGATATCTTTGAAGTATTAATTAAACATAAATTATTATTCTTGGTTAAATGGAGTAAGACTTGATCCGGTACCAATTTGTGCCCTTACACACTCATAAACTATTGTATTTGTAAGGTTAAACTGCTGTGACAGTTTGAGCCTAAATGTGTTTGAGAAGCAATTATCTAAGTGAACTATTAAACAAATTAAAACCTGGTTAGCTAAAGGGAATAACAAGGGCACACATCTTTATAAAACCGAGGTCTTTTCATTTGTTATACAAAAAACTAAATGAATAAAAATGTGAGCCTGATGACAAAACAAAACAGCCTGCGGATTAAGGCCAACAGTTTTGCTGCTCCATTCATACCTGATTTTGTAGGTCATATGAGAATGCTACAAAAGTTTGCCAAGCAGGAGGGGAGGGGTGCAAGACTGGCAAAAAAAGAGCTGCAAAATTCCAGAGCAAACAGTCAGTGATGAGATACCAGTGAGGGTGAGCTGAGTGTGAAATGTAATTGGCAGAGCTCAGTAATCCTGCTGAATAAAATGCAGGACGATCAATACAGATGATCCACAGAGGTGATTGCATTTACTTACCAGACCTGTTGCAATGAGTAAATATCGGCGAAAGAGTGTCCCGGTATCTGGGCGTGGAGGATTTGCTAGGACTCGGTCAGTGAACTATTCTACAAGTCGAGATAGACAATGGAAAAATGGCCACAATGTTTTTTGTTGGTATACCAGTCCATCAGAGGATCAATACATCCCATCACGCCGACATTCAGCAAGCAGGTAGGACCTGGATTTGAGAGGATTTAAAAATATTTTTCTGTTCATTTTTTACAAAACAAAATAAAAAAAACCAGTGTGTTAAATATAAACTGTTAGTATTGATTTCTAAAAGCAACTCAAAAAGCTGGGATATTGACAGGTTTCCCACAGGGTCACATGACCATTTTGAACAATCCATTTTGGCTTCTTGTTATACTGTACTTAAGCTTTTTAACAGTCTTTGTTGCATATTGAAGAAAAGAATTGCTGTTTTTCATTGTAATTTTAATTATTCATTCATTCATTCATTATCTTCCGCTTGTTCCTTTATGAGGGTCGCGGGGGGGTTCCCCATGCCCATCCAGGG